>MU859221.1:0-58335 GCA_033297205.1 Pseudoneurospora amorphoporcata | reverse complement strand
GCCGTGTTTCTTGGCGCGGGGGGGGGTTGGGGTGTGCTAAAACCACCAATTTGGGCCGCGACGAAACTAGTGGTAAAACCAAATGGCACCGAATGGTGTTTTTCTTTTTTTTTTTTTTTTTTTTTTTTTTTTTTTTTTTTTTTTTTTTCTCAAAGTTGACGATTTGGATACCACAACCACGCAGCCGCCGAAGAGTGTGCGCGAGTTGGTGCACGGTTTGGAGCTGGGGAGGTCGGAATAGAGTTCTTTCTTTGTTTCGTTGGTGTTGGTTTTCCAACCGCCACTGTTTTCTAACTTGCACGATGACTTTATTTCCACGTCGCCAAAACTCCGTCGCCTACCATTGCCAACCGCACGGTTTGGAACCAACAATTCCATGATTCATTGTCGTCGAGTTGGATATGAATGTTTGTTTCATCCTGACCACCAACACGGTCCAACACCACCATCAACACATGCGCCCAACAGCATCGTTCATTGTCCTTCTTTCATTCATGGCCAACCGCTGAGCTACCAACATCAGCATCAATAGGTCCAACGGTGAAATTCAGTACCATGATTCCTCGAAAATTGGGCCGCTCGGGTATATAAACCCCCTCTCCCTCCCACCCTCAGTCTCGGGTCCCAGAGTCGCCAGCACCCAGTACCTAGCACCAGCAGCACTCACCTCTCTTCACTAATCACCGACCACCGAGCCGGAGCACCGACCCATAATTCACAAAGACCCAATACGATATTCAGCAAAGGCAACATGAACAACTGACACTTATTAAAACGGATATCCTAGTAGCACATAACCCTTGTCCCAGCTTGCAACAACTTCTTCCCGGGAGGCTTCAGCCTTTGCCCTAGATACATGATGATGACGACTATGACGACCCCGCTGATTTCGCTTTCAACTCCTTTCCTCCTTCCTTTCCCTTCGATGACATCCCTTCATGCTAGATCCCTATTCTCCAACCTGCTGACCAAAAAAAATCCCTCATAACGCATCGCGACCTGAACCCCGAAACGACCTGACCAACCAAAAACGACCAAGAGACGGAAAAACTCCGGCGCAGATTTTTTGAAATGTTCCATTTGTGTTTATGCCCCCTTGCTCCTCCCATGGCGATGGATGCTCTAAGGCCACCACTTCATGCGCTTATAGCTCTCGATAACCTCCTGCAAAAGCTCCTTGTTGATCTGGGGCTTCTCATAATTGAACCCAACCAGCTCTTCCAGCCGCGACCCATCCATGCTCAGGTCGGTATCCTTGAGCAGCTCCTCCTCCATGAAGGGCGTCAAGGGCCCGGGCTTCGTTATCCCCGCGTCTTCGAGCAGGCCAGCCCAGGGCCCGAGCAACTCGTCGTTGACGTCCTCTACCACGTCGTGCAGGTGGATCTTGGCAAAGTTGGAGATGATAGTGCCCTGGAAGCCCGTCTTGATGCCGAACACGTCGCCGATGAGGTCCGCCATGGTTCCCTGCGTCGTGTGGCCCTTGTCGACCACGTTGAAGGTCGGCGTGGGACCCATCTTGGCGGAATCCCACTTGGTCTTGCCGGCCGTATACCATTCGGCGACCCTCCAGAGGGAGCGCGTCACGTCGTGGATGTGAACCGTGTTGGTGCAGAGGTTCTTGGTCCAGAGCCACTTCATCTCGGACCCGAGGGCTTGGTAGACGCGCGCCATGCAGAGGGCGGTCGCTACCCATTGGGGCGCGTACGGACCATACACGTGGGCGAGACGGACGATAACGAGGTTGAGTCTGGATAAAAGGGAAGCAGATGTCAGCAATGTGCGCATACACGGAGTGGGTGGGCAGTAGGCGGGTCAAGTCATGACATACCCTGGAATCTTGGCCAGCTCCTCCTCGGCCTGCAGTTTAAAGACGGCAATCTTGCTCCATGGCTTCAGCTTGTCCTGCTCCCTGCTAGGCGACGAGTCCGGCTTATAGACCATTCCCGTGCTCAGCTCGATAAAGCATTTGACACCCCGCTTGGCAGCTTCCTTGCCCACGGCGAGCGACAGCTGGAGCGAGCGCAGCTTGTATACCTCGTCCTCTTGTGAGTAGCGCGTCTCACCGCCGCAGTTGAAGACATAGTCCCATTGCTTTCCGTCAGCTCGGTCAAATATCCGTTGGAGAGACTCTGTGCGCGCGCGTATTAGTCAATTTCGTCCGATGTGTCTAATACGCGACTCGGGAAGCAGGGATGGTGAACCCCAAGGATTCGGAGTCGGGGTTACACGTACGCTCTCTGCTCGCATCCGCCTGCATGAACTTGGATCCCGCGCACGCTTCCTCAAACTCGGGCGCTAGCCAGGCAAGCTGGGGCAGCACCTTGTCGACAATGCGCACATCGGAAGCGAGGTTGTTCTTGTGAATGTGAAGAGCGAGGAAACGGCCAATGTAGCCGAGACCACCGATGATGAGGACCGACGGTTTTTCGGCCATCTTGTCGTCTTGGTTTGGTGTGGTGTTTACGTGTGTGTTTGCTCCTTGCTTGCGAATGCGTGGATATGTTGTCGTGGAGATCCTTTGCTTTTCGTCCGTTGGTTCTTGTTGGCTCCCTAAAATCAGGGGGGCCACTTCAATGCGCGGGGTCGAAGAAATGGGCTTCGATTGCCGTAGTGCCGGGGGGTGAGTTTGCTGGACCGCTTCGCTCGCTGGCTACGCCGTGTTTTCGCTAGAAGCAATTGGTATTATTTCCTCCCAAAGGCGCGCAATGCCCACATAGACGAGGAAGGACGCGATAAGGCGTGTGCTGAAAGAGGAGAATCGAATTGATGGTTCGTTCACCTGAGATTGACTGGTCGGGAAAGCCCTGCTGGGAAGGATTGTGTCTCGGGAGCGATTGGCGAATCGCACAGAGTTTCCCAGTGACAGCCGAGAATGAGGGGGATGATCCTGGCGAGGAGGAGAAAGTCGGGAGAACCTGGGAGAAGAGCGGCCTGGAACTGCTGGCGTAGAGATAAAGTAGTGCGGCTTTCGGTTGGGCGATGGGTCTCTTTTGCGTTTTCTGTGGTTGGGGACGGAGAGGATGGGTCAAATATCCGCTTGTAAGATGGAAATGATTCTCCGGGTCAGCTACCCGCTTGTAAGATGGAAATGATTCTCCGGGTCAGATTAATGTACGAGAACTGGAGGCGGGAAGCTGGAGACAGATACCGAAGCTAAAAAGCTAAGAGTGCCGGTCCCTGTTCTTATCGAGGTGTGAGGTGAGCAGAAAAAAAGTTAAGGGTAGAGGGGATCCATAAAATAGGGAACTGGAGACGGGACTGGAGACGGGACTGGAGACGGGACTGGAGCCGTGGACGATGAACATGGGTGGGCGATGTGGGTGCCATGTGGAGGAAAAAAGATGAAAAAAAGTTGGTTGGGCAAATTATCCTGCGTAATCAGCACCGGGGAATGAATTGGCTCAGAGTAGTGTTGCCAGTGGACGGCCCAGCTAGTACGCAGGCAGCTGGATCGGCACGACGGGTTCCTCCGTCCTCAACCCTCCACTCGATTGCAAATGGCTTGTCACCTTCCGACAGACTGTTGTGTGTGTTTGGCAAGGGTTGGATGTCTGTCTTAATCTCGACTTTTTCTTTTTTTTCTGAACCAGGAACGAATCAGGCACCCACGGCGGAGCACCACTTTCTCGATGCGAAGGCCGGGGCGGCTGTAAGTGGGGTCTTGATGCCACTTCATCCGTCCCGCATTCCAGATAGAGTTGCTGAATGTGGGCAAAATGTATAATGAAATGAGGATGAAATTGGGTTGTCAGCTTGAGATATGCAGGACAAAAGGGTTGTTGCAGGTCATCATGTGAAGCCGTTTCGCAACTGTCCATCAACATTAACGTTGGTCAGCATGAAGTGTCTTTTTGTTTCCACTTGCCTCGCATCAGACCGGTGGGAACAGTAGTGGAGGAAGCTGGACAGCCTCAAATGTCTCCACATGGCCATCACTAATTGCTACAGGCCTTCTACACTAGGACATCCCAGGGCGACACTGTTGTCCAGGGCTCTAAAAGGACGTCTCCCAGCTCCCTCCGTTTCCCCCCAGTTGAAAGGGTGGTTTTTTTTTTTTTTTTTTTTTTTTTTTTTTTTTTTTTTTTTTTTTTTTTTTTTTGGCTGCCGCGTGTCTCTCATTTCGGCGACTCGCATTAGCACAACGACACTGCACGAACCTGGAAAACGACTTCTCGCAAATAGCATCACCATTGGACAGTGGGTTCGCACACACACTCCGGAGTCCTTGTCCTCTTGAGCCGAACCATGGCAGCGGAAACGGTCGGCCGTTAGCAAGTTGAGCCAGTGCTTAGCCAGCAGTGCTTACTTTGTTGGAAGGCGTCGGAGTCTTGGCATCATGATATTTGTGAGATCTTTGGGACGCCTTTGTGAGAAACGATACAGCCACAATATTGGAGTTGAGGTCATCAAAAATCGCATTGAAATCTCAGCGCCAGTACTCCGATGCAGGGGTCTCTGCTGCCGAGACACACTCGATCCTGTTGCCCAAATCGTCGTCAAGGTACAGCAGCCTCCAAATGGAGATGCCGTGCAACCGACAACACAGCTGTCCCGTCACAGGGCCCAGAGAAGCGATACCAAGACCGACAGAGCCTCGGATGGTAATCTGCTTAAACCAGATTCTGCACACTCGG
This sequence comes from Pseudoneurospora amorphoporcata, assembly GCA_033297205.1. Classification (NCBI taxonomy): domain Eukaryota; kingdom Fungi; phylum Ascomycota; class Sordariomycetes; order Sordariales; family Sordariaceae; genus Pseudoneurospora; species Pseudoneurospora amorphoporcata. The sequence continues at coordinate 53,701 of MU859221.1, read as the reverse complement.
CGCCCACGTCGGACAAGAGCGAAGCGTGACCTGATGCCGAGAATTGTCGCAAGAACTTTGTTGAGAGACAATGAAATGAGGGACAAGACAATTAAGAGCAGGACGCAATGAATGAAGGAATTGAAGCTCATGGTTGGCTGCAGCGAACTTGCATGTCATTTAACGTACAGCTTCGATATGCAGCTACGTCTGCAAGATGGTCGCGTGGTGGGTAGTATCATGATAGCCTCAACATCCAATCCTCATTTTCCCGACTCTCAAACGACTTGTCCGGGAGCAATGTTCTCCCGATCCCCTCCCACTCGCCATGATCTGCCACTCCAGAACAAAGATATGAAACGAGACGGGAAAAGGCTAAAATTTCAAAGGACTAAGCTAGTCATGTCTCGACTTTGTGGTCGGTGTCGATGCCGTCATCGCTCAACATGTTTTGACTGAAGTAGACGACTGCGGAGTATGTACGGAGTGCGGTTGCGGATATTCAGGGGTTTGGTCAATGGGCGGCGGCAGAGTTGCAGCGGCATGATTTTATTTTTTTCCTTCCTTTTTTTCCCACTTCCAGCAACCTTCCATTGCTTCTCCTCCTTCGAACCTCCTCTAGCCGAGCCGCGATGTCGCTCCCGCCAACCCGCTTCGGTGCCAATTTGTTCGGTGCTGCCGTATGCTTCAGGGGTAAGCAACAAAAACCTTCACAAATTCGCCACCATCATCTTTCACACACCCACTCAGCTCACTGTCATCCTTCCATTCCAAGCATTCCAAACGTTCCTCGCATTCCCCATCCCACGCAAATATCCAATCACCGCCCACCACGCAGCCTTCCAGAAGGGTTCTTCAAGATTTCCAGAAAATTGAATGGCTCCCGGCCAGTCCGGGGTGGAAACCCGTCGGTTCCGCTTTGCGCACATGCATGCATCTTCCCTTTCAATCCCTCTGCGGTGTCAGTCAGTCAGTGTCAGAGTGCCAGTTGTGCGCATTCGAATGATGGCCGGTTTTGAAGTCGGGGGTTCCAAAAGACAGAAGCCGAAACGGGGCTTGACGCGATTAGGAAACCGGGCGCATAAACACCTGTCCCTTCGAATCACATCTCGCTGCACATCCCACATGAACTCCTAGCTTGAACGGGGAACGTGGGAAAACGAGACGAGACGAGACGAGATGGACGGGCTTCAGACTGGACCGAACGGGACACGAGAAAAGCAAGAAATTGAACCTGACCGGAGAACACACCATCGAACGAATACAAACGAACGGATGGCGGGTACCGCAGCACTGGACCAAGCCAAGCCCCAAGGGCGATCGCCGACGTGAGATCCCGAAATAGTTGCGGTCACGGTTGTCAATGGTTGGGGGGCTGATGCAACATGGAAATGCTATGGATGCCGTTTGCTCTCAGCCCGTGCCTTAATCTTCCCTCTTCTAGCCACCTTCTCTAAAGTTATCTCAGGATTCACCAACGACGGCCTACACAGCTTTAATTTCCCTACTGCATGGCGCGAGAGTCACAATGGCCTCGCTTTCCGCACCCAAGGGAAGTGGTTCAAAATCTCTAATACGACTTTTACACATAGTACAAGATCCATGTTTTTCAACTGAAGGACAGGGCGCATGTACATGGGGCTTTGGTCAAGGTACCGAAGTTGAACCACCGAACGGCGCATTACAAAGCACTGACTGACAGACGAGCCGCGCAAGCAAATCGGTGTGTTGGACTTGGCCTCGAATATGGTCTTAACCGCGGTCTTTAGTCGGGAGTCGAGACCCGTCTCTGAGTCTCCCAGTCTTTTCCGCCGGTCTCGAAGTTCAACCACAAGACACTACTGCGTACATCCCACATCGACTGCCTTCCCACAAGCCCCGAGCCTTCACCAGTCAAGGGGGCAGCCCACTTCGCTTCTCCTACCCAAAGCTCGCAAGCACTTCCCAAAGGAGTTAGGGGATCTGACAAGGCTCCCACCAGGCTTGCCTCAACGGGCGCAACACCAAGCCAAACCGTCCCAAGCCCAGACGGTGTGATATCTCGGTACCAAAGTGTTGGGTCGGTCTAACGGCGGTAGCTCCGATATTTGGAAGCCTGGCAAGCCTCGCACCTGCTTTTGTCCTCTTGCTTCCACACGCTCTTTTACCAAGGTTCCTACTGGGATTCTACCGGACTGAGCGCCGGCTCAACACAATATCTGGTAGGTAAGCGGTCACCGATTATTGATACCGAGTTGACGATTCAGTCCAACGGCGATAGGTCCGGTCTGTTCGCAAGCCTCATCTCTTTTCTTCTCCAGCTTTCTCCTTATTTCACTTCCACTTTTTCCCAAGACAAAGCTGTTTCCTACACTCTGTCCTACCTACTTACCGGGCCCAGCGCCGAGACTGACTTATTGACCGGACTGAGCTCCGTCCCGAGAATAAGTGTTCAGATTTGTTGCTGTCTCCTTGATGTCACCTGCATTCCGCCCGGGTAACGAAATGTCAGGACAGTCTAGACTCTTAGGTACACTACGGCCCGCGTACACGGGGAAGCGGGCGAATGGGCAAAACGAGCAAACGGGATGACGTCAGGCTGGAAGAAGACGGACGAGGGATGGAACAAACACCGTTCTGTGAACTAGTTCCGCTCAAGACGGGCTAATTTCACCCAAACGCGGGAGATTGAAGCCTTAATGTTCTTCAGCCGCAACGTCGGTTCCTTCCTTTGAACGAAATTTCCCAATGGGGAAAAACACGATCATGCCACCGTGACTCTGCAACAGACGGACTCTGCCAATTTTGGAACGTACCGGTCAAGAAGGAAGGAGTGACTGAACAGGCGAACTTGCACTTCCATTCCTCTTACCCGACCAGTGTAGCTAGGCAAAACTAGCGAGACTGGAAGGAGGGAGGTGATCTCGGGTATTGCTTTGGTTGAGAACTTGAGATCCGACAGTGTCGATCTCTCCAGTTCCGTCTAATTCTCAGTACAATTCGTAGGTAGTAGGTAGTATACTTGCCAATTGTTGACACAATTCCTCACCCGTCACACCAAATGGCGTACGTAGCATCGCATGAACATCCCTCAGCCGGAGTCGTGTGGGAGAACAGAAGAACAGAGTCGCGGAAAGGGGGCACAGACGGACTCAACATGCAGGAACAGAGCAAAGCAACTTGGAAGAGAAAAACGTGGCACCCAGGTTTCACCATCAGACTATCACGGCGCGATGTTCCCCCATCCTATCTCATCCCGTTCCAGGAGTTCCCAAAAGTGCAAGGAGTGCTCGTTCCTTGCATAGTGCCTTTGTCCCATTGTGTCCGGGCTCGGAGGCTGGGTTGTGGACGATCCACGGTAGGTACGCTCTCACCTTCCCTGTTCGTTCCTTCCCCGGGACCACACTTCATGCACCACTCACCTTCCTATCGTGAGCGAGAAACTTTCTCTTCCCGACATCTAATTCCGATTCCGGGGCAAAGGGCTAGATGATCCCCCATATCAACTAGTCCCAGACACGCATTGCATAGAGGAAGCCAGGGACCTGGGAAGCGATTTGCACTGGTTCCAGCTCCTTACCTTGGGATCCAGACATTGAAACTTTCTCACCAAAAATGAGCTGGGTCGGTACATACCAAATTTCCGCTTTCCCAGCCCAGCTTTGGGGGCTCAGCTACTCAGGAGCGTGCCATTGACATGGTACTATGGTATGTACTGTATCGTGATCTCGTCGATTCTAGCCCCAGCCAGGCAGCGTCCCTCACCACCCAGCCGTGTGAGCTGGATGGCCACCTGCAAAAGCACCTATCTCTTCGCGGAAATTCCCGCCGCCGCCCACCGGAAAGTGGAGGGCCGACCGGGGTCATGGGGTCCCCGGTATTTCGGGATATTCAGCAGTGTACGTCGATCCTCATTAAGCCTCAGCTAGGCAAGCTGCTAAGTCTCTCGTGCCGGGTGCCCTGACAAAAAGCTTTTCCCAGCAATGACGAAAGCGGGATAGTGAATATGCTTCTTTACTTAGTGATGATGATCATCGACCCCCCCATTGATGCTTCAGCCTCGCCTCCGGCTCCTCGATCGATCCCCTCACCCCATCCCCCATGGAGCTACAGTATTACGCCGTATCAGATATATATGTAGGGGTACGGGGGTTGTCCATCGTATAAGCGTATAAATGACGGAGGCGGACGCAGCTCCGGCTATGTACCCCTGGGCTTCTCTTTCCGATCGGACACTCGTCGATGATGGGCTGGGGATTTCGATGGGGGAGGATACTGTATTCATCTCGTGCTTTCGGAGGGAGATCGTTGCCGATGGCGGAGATACGGCTCCTCGCGAAACTAGGGTAGTCAGGTATTTTGCCCGGCTTGCCATCGTCAGCACCAACCCTTGTCTTCCATGTCCAAAAGCATCAAAGCCCCTCCTAGGTATGACCCAAGCCGTCGAGTATCGATCCTGTCTGTGCCCACCCTCCTCCGAATCCCGCGATTTCGTCCTCCTACTCTCGGCCCATCCTCGAGAGCCACCTTCGCCGCCGTCGGCCTTGGAGTGGTACGAAAGCCTCATCGTAAGTGTAAACCCCCCCGAGGCGCTCTAGCGGTGAACGGTTACTATTGACCGCGGACAATTTCCATAGACGAGACGAGACGACCCTTGAAATTTGGTTGTCATCATCAGTTCAGTTCGGCAGAGACGAACAGAACTGGTGACACACCAAGTCTCACCACGCCAAATCCCATAAAGTCGGTAGGTAGATAATCGGTCCACAAAAAGCCCATAGCAATGCCATAATGTCTTGGTGGGAGTTCGAGGTCTCGAGTCGGCAGCATCGGAATCGATGTGGTCATGCGAAATCCCGTTTTGAGAGACATGGCGTTGAGGGGTGTCGTGTTGCATTACTCGGGGTATTTGAGTGTGTCTTTAAATCTGTTGAATTCCGTGTTGAGGATGGCACTCGTTCCGGGGGCTGGCCTGGCTGTTCTGGCCTGGTAGGTGAGACAGAGACAGACCTAGTAGACAGCTTTGTGATTGAATTATTACTAGAATTTGTTTAAAGAGATAGATGTAGTAGGATACCTAGCAGAGACACATGTGTCCGTCCGTCCGACGCCGCCGCCTCTCTCTCTTCCTCGAAAATACGTTTGAAAATACGCCTGCTAATCGCACCGCAATAGCATTCATCGCTCGCTCCACGGTCTGCCACCCGTTCCACGCGCCTCCAGTCACCGAGCTCAAGCGGCTTACGCTTTCCTCATACTCCCAATAATCTCCATCTGCGCATCGCGATCCCTCTGTCCGTCGCTCAAGGACCCAACACTCCTTAGATCGCCCACCACATCCTTGGCTTTGCCAAAGTAGACCTCCTGCAGCAGGTTGCGCATCTTGAGCTCCATGTCCTCGACCAGGCGGCCAATGTTGGCAATGTGGCTCTCGTCGTTCTCGACCGGCAGGTCCTGCTCGACCTGGCGTGTCATGTTGCCCGAGAGGTCGACCTCGCCGAGGGTGTTGCCCTTGGTGGCCAGCGAGAGGATGACGGTCGAGGTGAGGCGGTAGTTGGAGGTGCGGCCGCGCTCCGAGGCTTCGAAGACGTGGATGGAGTCCCAGACGCCGGAGGAGGAGGGGTTGGTTGGGGAGGCTGTTGACACAAACTAGTTAGCATGACGTTCGTATAGAGAGAGTGTTTGTAGACCAGCGGCCAACAAGCGCAATAACCTCGCGCGCGCACCATCGGCCCGTCCCATCACCCATCCCTTGCAGTCCAACCCACCCAAACCCAAAACAAAAGAGAGCGGAGGAGGAGTAGGAAATAAACTCACACTTCTTCAACAACACCACCCCCGCAAACCCATCATCCAAATTCCAGAAATACACCGAGCTCACGCCTCCCTCATAATACAGCTCCCTGTACACATCAAACGCCTCATTGGCCTTGATCTCCATCTTGCGCACCCTCTCGCCAGGCATGATGCTCCCCGCAGCACCACCCTCTCCTTCGCCGTCACCATCTCCACCGCCACCTCCCTGATTGCCGCCCTCGAGCGGGGGATCGAACTGGTTGCTCCATGGCGAGCGGTAGCTGTCGCCGTCGCGGTTGTAGTCACACAAAAGGTAGTCGCGGCCGGTTTGCTTGCAGCGCTTGACGGTCAGGGGCTGGTCGACGGAGGAGAGCAGGTCTTCGGTCAGGTCGGGGGCGAGGGTGATGAGGTTGTTGAGATGCTCGGCCGTGTGTTTGGGGTCGAGGCGGCGGAGGAGATCGCTGTTTGGGAGAGATTGGGGTTAGCTTGGGTTCGGTCTGGTTGCGCGCGCATGGTGGTGGTGGTGGTAGTGGTGGTGATGTTGGCGGTAATGTAGTTCGCGGCGGGTTGGCGGTCGGTGTACATCTGGCCCGGGGAGGAGGGGCAGGACAGACTCCCTGGGGACTTACAGGGCGGAATCAAAGGGGTCTGCGGTCGCCATCTTGACGGTATTCTCTGGGGTCGGTATGAGTGATACTATTTCTTGGTGTTTGTTTGTTTACTCGGTGAAGGTCGAAACGGCGGCGCAACGGATGGTAGATAGGGCGACGAGGTAGGTTGCTAGTGTTTGTTCCTAGCTGGTGAGTTGGCGGGGATGTGCCAGGTCAGGTTGCTATGAAACCTCCACTTAAACGAAGCTCCGGTGCGGACGGGTCCTCTTTCTAAGCAGTGCAACGTGGTGGGGTTCCCGCTGTTCGCTATTTCATGCACGGCCAATCGCATTGTTCCCGTCGTTTCCCATCTGATGTTTTGTACAAGATAATCGAGGCCAAGAAGAAACTGTGTAGAAGGTGAATATTTATAAGGTTCAAAACAACACGTAGAATACTTGTTTGAAGGCTAGGCTATTTCCCCAGCTTCGAATAGATGACTATAGATGAGCTAAGCCTAAGTTACTCTAGTAATAATACACCTTTTTTGCCATCAATCTCAGTTGCTGATCCTTCCCGATATATATTTCTTGTGCAGCATCAACAAGCCAACTCATCTTACCTCACCGGTGACCCTTTGCAACTGTCAACAACAACAAACAACAACTACTACAACCCAATCTGGGAAGTCTTCATCGCACCCTCAAACCTTCAGACATGAGCTAAAGAACCAAAGCAGACATTATGAAGTTAATATCGGTACTAGGTACGTTGCCTGTTCTTTGGCACCCTTGCATGTATGTGCATGCGGCTTACCATCCTGCCAGATCTGGGGCTCTCCCTCCTCATCCCAAGCCTCATCCTCATTCACCTCTTCATCGCCCCTTACACCAAGGTCGAGGAGTCCTTCAACATCCAAGCCACCCACGATGTCCTCGTGTACGGAACACCACTACAAAATGCCTACCACAGTCTATCTCAGACATATGACCATTTCACCTTTCCCGGCGCCGTCCCCCGGACCTTCGTTGGCCCCGTAGTCTTGGCAGGACTCGGGCAACCCATCGTCAACCTCATCGGCTTCGATCACGCCCAAACCATCGTGAGAGGCATGCTAGGCCTCGCCAACGCGGCTGCCCTCCTTTTGTTTGCGCGGAACTTCAAACGTGCCTACGGACGTCCAGCGGCTAGGTGGTATCTGCTTTTGCAGGCCAGCCAGTTCCATGTCATCTTTTACGCGTCGAGGACGTTGCCGAACATGTTTGCTTTCGGGTTGAGTAAGTAATCCTCCCTCATGTCAGTAATAACAACAGGAACTGACATAGGCCAGCCACAACCGCCGCCGCCCTCCTCCTCCCGAACCCGCAATCCCCCGAACTCATCCACCGCCGCCACCGCTCCGCCATCTCGCTCCTCGTCATGGCCGGCATCATCTTCCGCTCCGAAGTCGCGCTCCTCCTCTTCACCACCATCTTCCACCTCCTTTTCGTTGTTCCCTCCACCTCTTTGGAGCGCATCGTCCCGCACTTCGTCGTCGCCGTCATCGTCTCCCTCATTATGACCGTGCCCTTGGATTCCTACTTCTGGCAGAAGCCTCTTTGGCCGGAGCTCTGGGGCTTCTACTTCAACGCCTTGCAAGGAAACTCTAGCGAATGGGGTACCTCCCCGTGGTGGTATTACTTCACCTCTGCCATTCCGAGACTGCTGGTCAACCCGCTGACCTGGGGTTTGATGATTCCTGTGGCGTGGAAGCAGCCTGCTGTTCGACCGGCAGTGAAGGGACTGCTGGTGCCGAGCATGTTGTTCGTGGCCATCTACTCGCTTCAACCTCACAAGGAGGCTCGCTTCATCTTTTACGTGGTTCCTTCGCTGACCGGTGCCGCGGCCTTGGGAGCGGACTGGATCGCTAGAAGGAGCATCAAGGCGGGGAAAACGGTCGCCGTCTTGACCTGGGGTGTTCTTCTTGGATCGATCGCGATATCCTTTGTAGCCAGCACGGGCATGTTGCTGATTTCCTCACTCAACTACCCAGGCGGCGAAGCGCTCGCGTATTTGCGCGATACGGTACAGGCAGAGGTTGCCGCGTCTAGTTCGTCTTCGGCTGTCGTGCCTGTCCATGCCGATGTGCTGTCCTGCATGACGGGCGTCACGCTCTTTGGGACGGCTACGGGGTACGCATCGGCTGTTCCTAGCAAGGGCAAGATTGCCACGAAGGCTCCCGGGAACAGCGTCGTCCTTTCACTGGACAAGACCGAGAATGAGTCGGTCCTTGCGGAAGAGGAGTTTTGGAAACGGTTTGATTATGTCTTGGCCGAGGACACTACGAAGGTCAAGGGTGATGATTGGGAGACGGTTGGTGTGGTCAAGGGATATGGCGGTCTTGAGGTCCTCTTGAACGACTCTGCCCAGTGCGACAAACTGACAGAAGACATTCCTGTGGTTGGAAAGGGAGTCTCAGTCCAACGATGGAAGAATCGCATCAAGGCAATTACAGGAGGGAAATGGGTGGGCCCGAGGATGGTTCCCAGGGTTTACATCTTGAGGAGGCTCAAAGACGTTAAGAGGGCAAGAGAGACGGCCGATGCGTAAAGGGAAACCGGGTACCAGCTCGCCTTCCGTTGTTGCCGTTCAACTGAGGGGGCTGTATGGACCTGGAGCAAGTTCAATGGAACACTTAGCGAACAGATTAGATAAGAGCGTTCCATTTTTTTGGTAACAAGCCCTCGAGGGAAGGAGTGACATATTCTAGTGGAAGTCTCCACTACATACACCACACGTTCGTTGTGCCGTTGGAATTTTGCTTTCGTCTTCTTTACACCCATTTCCCGCTCCTTGACATCAACGCACCACGACCATCCAGAAGCTCCCAGCTGAACGCAATAAACCAGACAAGAAGAAAAACAATGGTAAGTGCAGAAAGGGTGGATGACTCAAGCAAATCTAAAATCCATCGTTCCTCCACTCGAATAGGGCCCAGCGACCAATTTCGACCCGGAAACGTTGCCATTGAATCGCACTGCGCCGACACCACTACCCGCTTTTCCTCCATCCCACTGGATAACTTGACGACCAACCCCATCTGCACCCAAAGACGGAGAAGAGTCGGAACCCCAGGAAGGACTGGAAACCCTAGAAGGGTCGGAAACCTGAGAAGACTCGGAAACCCTAACGGTGGCGATATACCTCCCCATGATCGCCTTCGCTACCGACGCCGCTGTTGCCGCCGCATAATTCTGCCATCCTTTGTTTTTGTGGCTATCGGCATAGTCACATACGCCCTTGATGACAATGCACGGCAGCTCATCCCAAACACCTGCGCCCTCCATCTCAAATGCAATAACACCAGCTTCAGCAGCAATCTGGTCACGGTGTTTGCCAGACCGGATGACAGCGTCTCCAGACCCAATCGCCCCAATGTGATAATAGATGCCTCCGGGGCCATCAGAGTCCGAATCATCTGGAGTTGACTGTAGATGTTCTCTCTGTATCAAGTAGCTCGAATCGCATCCAAGCTCCTCACACGACAACTTTAAGGTCTCCAGACAGGTCGGGTCCTTATCGCCATGGCATTTCTCGCATATCATGCATCCGCTCCCAGAACCATGCTTGTGTTGATACCCTGAATGAAAGAGCCGGTCATTGGCTGCTCCTGGGTACTGATAGTCGGCGTAACCCCGTCGTCTGTTACCCCTGGCCTTTTTCCTGGTCTTCCTCTGGATATCTTCGAGGAAGCTGTTTGCCCGTTGCTCGATTTGCTCGTGGGCTATTGTTCCACTCAAGTGGGCGAGGATGTTGCGGATCATCTTGTTGGGCCTTCCCAGACTATCGAGAGCGGTATCATACTGAACCACGATGTTGCTGATGATCACATCGCCGAGGGAAATCGCGTTCATCCCGGATTCATGCCTTATGAAAGGGACGGCGCCGCAGACACCAACCAGAAGAGCCAACGACACTTGCGGGTAGCTGGAACGAAGGCTCGCAGCTGCGCTGGCGGCAAGTGCCTTGCCCATATTGGGCAGTTGGACAACCACGACATTGCAGGTTCCCATTCGTCCAGTTGTGTATATGTTGTGGTCGCCCTGGACTTTCCCATATCGATCGCCATATTCGTCCCAGAACTCGTCAATGAGGAGGCATACGGCGTCAAACTCGAGTGTGAGCGCACATATTATGGCAACTTCGAAGTCGCTGCGCCCGTTGGGGCGCGTGAAGCCACCGGGATGTTGAATCAATGGTGCATCCATGGGATGCTATTGCTGCGTTCTTTGCACGAGACATCGTGGGAAAAATCAACGAGGTTCGACCATCATCCTTCATATATCGCTCATTCTCGTTCAAACACACAGTAGGATTCATCCCCTGTTTTGTTAGAACTGCTAATCACGTTGAGGCATCTGTCCGAAGGGCCTCTCTCAAGATATAATTGGCCACATGGCGCGGGGACAGTTCCAGTTTAAATGGAAACATGGCTCTTCAAGGAGCCTGAATGTGACGGTATCTTGGGCGCTTAACGAATAATACGAAATGGCTCCAGGGAAAGCTCAAGAAAGCCCCCAGTCGCGCGGCGCTTACTGGACTTGGTGGTATTGGGTACCGCTTCCACTCACTCGATTTGGTTTTGCTCCACAGGTATAGCGCCGGGTATAACTGGCTTTTGACCAATGTGCTGTAATGGTGAGCTGATGTGGGTCGCAAGGTTTATATATAGGGAACGATTCAGTGATAGGATTGGTTTGAGTAAAACCGAATCGAATGAGTGGAAACGGTATGTGTTCATGTTTTCATCTATTATCGTACCCGTTGGGCAAAAGAGAAGTATGCCCAAACCCTGACGAAGACAGGGAAAATAGACGGAGCGCAAGCCACATATATGGAGCTGCCGGAGGTTGAAAAACGTATGTCAAGTCCCAAGATTTGTTTGACGTCAGGTCGCACCTTGAGGGCGCTTGGGAGCATTGCTAAGAAGAGCGGCAAACTTCAAAGAAGCGGAGAGTTTTTACCGTCAGGCATACGAGGTCGACACTAATAAAAAAAAAAAAAAAAAACCACTTGAAATCTTCGAATACAGTCATGGATCTGTTTTACGTTGCACTTGTTTTAGGGGAACAAGGAAATTGGGTAGAGTCAGAATCGCGATACTTTTTATTACTAGGTAGCTTTTAATTCGAGTTAGTTAAATTTGAGTTAGTTATTTGAGCAAATTGACAATCACAACATCTCATATATTCAGATGTTTGTGTCCACGCCGCCAAACTGTCCATTGCCTCCCCACACAGCTGCCCTCTAGCAGAAATCACTGGACAACATATCCACCAAGCATACATGTTTACCAAGCGAAGGGGTCGGAAACTAAACCGAACATGGACAGTACAATATACTTTGCCTTGGTAAGGAAAGCCCGCCGCAAAACTATCATAGGCATCAAGCAAAAGTCGAGATACTTCTAATAGCGTCTATCGGGTCTTCTCCAATTCAGAAATGCCTAGAGGCTCGGTTTGAAGGAATTAGAGAGTCGCTTGAATGTGTACTGACTGTGACATGTTCGGTTTATTTTTACAGGCCATTCCATGTAATGAGTAATGATCGTTCGACAAGGCGATCTCGAACACTCAAAATTTGACTGGCTCGGGTTACGTAGTCCCTTCCTAGGTTGTCACTTCCTTCCTGGTCCAAGTATCATCGTGTTAGAGCCGACTTGCGGTTTCGCGCCAGTCGCTGTTACGGCAATAACAGTATTGCTGCCTGTTTATTAGTAACTGACGATAAATATTCATCTCACTCCTTGTTCAACTTCCGAGGACCGACCTGCCGCGACCACCACGAGCACTCGGCGTTTATCGACCAATCATGCACGAAAAAAGAGAAAAAAAATCGTGTGAATGCAGAGATTCGTCTGTTTCCGTTTGCAAGGTGCATGAACTCAAGAGAAAATGTCCAACTATTACCTACGGGCCTGACTGCCAAACCGAGAGATTACTGGAAGTGCTTCATGGAGCATGGCGCGATATACACCAGAAGACCAGTGCCGCAAACGGAACACTTGTACTCTCCAAGGAAACTTGGTTTAGTTCAGAAGCCAGGAGAATTGAAAGAAACCAAGACCATACGACACCGTTCAACCCAATACATAGACTGACTGCCTTCCACTATGCCACAGCCTGCGAGGCGTAAGGTGGTCAGCACAAGCCTTACCATACCTCATCAGAGCAACCGACTTAGAAGAAAAGTACACCACACCACCCTAGGAAAAACAACTATAGTCACTCCCACCCTTAGTAACTCCCGTTCCCAACATTGATTCCTCAGCAATCAGTCCAATCCTCATGAATAATCACGCTCCACTGATCCTTCATGTAAATGCCCCCTTCCATTGACAAGTGTCGTAAACCTGTTGGGCCGCCCAGGCAATTTCGCCGTAGGATTCGAGTTCTTTGGCGCCCGTTGGATCCTACAAATGTTTTGTTTTGTGTAAGGTACGGTACGGTAGGGTTTGGTTAGGTAGGTAATCAGTCCGTTGTTCTCGATCAACCACGACAACAAAGAGTGAAGAAAGAAGATGAAGGACGGAGGAGAAGGAGGCCTAGACTGGACTTAACAAAGGAGGGGAAGAAAAAACAAAAAACATACATTATTACACCAAAAATCGCCGCACCCCAACTACAGCTCACCCGTCCGCAATTCTGCGGGCCCCGTCCGTTCTGGGGCTTGCCCATCACCGTCTTAAGATAGACTATGCCCATCGGGATTTTACCGTAATGACCTACGATCTCCCATTTGCCCCACGTGCCGCTATTTTTCGACTTCAAGTCGCAGTCGATGTTAATAATATCCCGATCGTTGCGAGCTTCAAGGATGGGATGGGAAGAGGCTGCTGTGATGTTGACATCGCCAGGGGTGGTGGGAAAAGCGAGGGCGGTGGTGGGGAGGGCCTAGACTAGGTCAGGTTATTTGTGTGTGAGTGAGTGAGTGATGATGCTCGCCTTGTGGTGTAGTTGGGTAGGTAGGGTACCTTGGGTAAGATAGGCAGGCTTCTTACGTTCAAAACGGCCAGAACGGCTCCGGACAGGATAAATGATGAGAACATCGCTGACAATTAGATTTACACAAGCCGAACTCTTTTACAGTAGCTTGTGAGGGTGTCAAGATAAATGATGTACTGGTCGGTGAAGAAAGGTAGTGTATAGTCCTCGAAGAAAAAAAGCACCAAGTAGTAACGTCTCGTCCTCGCCAGGTATATACACTATTACCTGAACCTCAGCGTTTTACTTTTGGACTTTCTTTCAATATCTCTTCTTCCGCACGCCGACTTGGATCCTCGTCGTCGACCAGGGTAGGACTCAGGGAGTCATGTCACCAACATTTACAAAGGCGCGGCGGGACATTCAAAGCGATTACTCGTCAGGGATAGAAGCCGTTCTGCGTTTTGCATCAAAGAACTCACGAATTCCAGCGCGATCGTCTTTTTCAACTTCTTACAACCCCTGAGTGTACCGTATTTTGCTTCCAAAGCATCAACCGTGTCTTCGTTATCGGGTATTAAAATAACATCCGGATCGAGGTCTCTGCGGAGTTCTGTTGTTGTCGAGCGTTTGGGAGCTTTGGCCTTTTGCTATTGGGCTGGCGACGGGTGGACACGAATGCGATGTGTCGTTAGTTGCCGCAACTTCTCGCGTGAAAGTGATAGTGCAGTAGCTGATTGGTTTCCTTTTTCATCACCTTTTGCCACGTACAGACAAGGCAAATGGCAGCGGCCTTTCGCACTCTCTAAAGCAAGGGAAAACAATGAAAACCCTTGGTATCATGACATATTGAGCGGTTTTGGATAAGAAATGGAACAATGAGAATGCCAAAAACTTCTTTCTAGATAGGTACCTGAAAGCAATTCAAGTGCGGCTCGTCGGCCTATTCGTGGAACCCTGCTGACATCTCGATAGGAAACACGGGATGTACTGGGTAACACTCTCCTCTTTGGAGGCTATCTTCCAAGGGAAACCATAAGATAAATACAGTGGCGACAAAGCGCTAACACCATCTTTCCGCTGGTTCACGCCACTTGACGCCAAGGATCTCGAAGATCTTTCTCTCATCCCTGCCCTCAACCAACTCTCCCTCCGTGACCTTTGCCCTATCACGTCCCCTCATCACCTCCTTGTATAAGCCCCTCTGATTCAACCGCATCCCCTTCTTGGATGCAAGGAGGCGCATACTCCGGTTGAAGATGTCGTTACCAGTGAAGTAGATCAATGCAGCGCCGTACTCTGTTTCAGGAACCAGCAGAAAGTCTACCCTGCACCATATTGGTTGTGGAGTTTTGGACGACGCTGACTTGGTTGATCTCCTGGTTATCACCTTGTCGCTTGCGGGTTTGTATTCTCGCGGAAGCACACAGCAGCCAAGCCATTTACTGCCTGGTCCATCCTTCCCTCTCCGATTCGCATGAAGCGCTGATAGAGTAGCGACAACACAACCCTTGTCCGTAAGCACCTTGAGCAGCTGCTCGAAGAAGGGAACCAGATCGGCTGATGATGTGGTATTCTTCTTGGTAACAATGAAATCCACATCCCTCGAGCTCTCAGCTCCACGGCGATAGCTCCCACCTATGAGCAGCTCGACAGATGGATCAATCTGCGCTGCTTCTTTTTTGATGAAGTCGCCTAGGGCAGCCACTTCGCTTCTTGGAATGCGCGTGTTCAGGTCATCGTAGTGGTCAATACCAATCCGTTGATTGGGCGTCAAGTTTGCTTTCTGTTTCAAGTCATCCAGCGTCCTGAAGCCCTTAGAAATCCACTTATTGGCGCGCTCTGTCCCAACATCGTAGATCTTGAGGAATGTGGCGAGAACGCTGTCTAGCGGGGAGTCTTGAGCATACTCCAGACGCCGTAGGGAATCAGTTGTCACAATTTCTTCGATCTTTTCGGCCAACCTCTTCCCGACGTTGGGGAGAAGATATGCTTGCTCTGCTGTGGTAATCTTGGTGTTCTGGCGCTTGAGAGTAGCAATAGCTTTGCGGTAGGCTGTAGTGCGCCAATGATCAGAAATCCGGCTGTAGTAGTCGCACATCGACTGGAGAACCTCAATCGTCCTGGCATTAGGGTTTTGTGACTCAGTGACTTTGTCCTTAGTCCCGCCCTTGTTGCAAGCAGATCGATCTTCAAATTCGATCCTTTTCTGAGTAGGTCGGCGTGTTCTTTGTGACCGACGCGTATGGACATGTTCATCTGCAGAGCCCTCCTCCATTTCAGATCCAGATATCGTTTCCTCCCGGCGGGAGATGGCTGACTGGTCATCATCTTCTAGAGGGTCGTCCAAAGGAAGATCTTTGTACTGCTGGAGGAGTTCGATACACCCCGAAAGCTCGTCCTTCGGATCTTCTTTTGGGGAACGGTTTCGGCGACTAGAAGATAGTCTCGGAAGACTACTCGTTAAGCAATGACTTTCAGAGAGTAGGCTTGGGATGATGGGTGGCCTCGGTTCTGGTATGTAATCATCATCCCCCAAGTCTGCAGCTGTTTGTTCCTCAACCGCAGGCTTATCGTGCCTCTGTACGTCAACTGACTCGGCCTGAGGGACTGACTCCTCACTCTGTGATTGTGTTTTATCCTGCGAGCTAGGGACCTGCTTTCTCCTCTTTGCCGTCGAAACCTTGACTTGTAGCGACCGATTGGAGGTTTGGGATGGAGCATGGGCATCTGCTGTCTGTACGATGATTGTCGATGAAGCAGGAGGGGGCGGACCTGGAATGTGATAGCGAGCCTGGTCCGGGTTGAGGATAGTGCGGAACTGAATACAATCTATGGGATATTCTTCGTTAACAACGACTGGAGCAGATGGCGTAGGGGTAGCTTCTAGAATCGTCTGGATATTATGGTAGGCTAGACGCTTATCGACAATGACATGAGTAGCCTCCCTCAGAGAGCGAACCCACTTGGCCCCGTATTCCTGGGCCCTAGCAATGCGTAGTCGGCGGGCGGGGGCAACGTCGTCGTTGGGAATGTAGAAGAACGAGAGAGTGCGTAGTATCTGGTCTGCTTCGGGTACAGTTTTTGTCTCGGATTGGCGCTTCCGTTTCCTCGTAGAAGACATTCCTGACGGAGATTGTTGAGTGGGGGATGAAACAAGTCTAGTTGATGATGGTGTGGGCAACGTCGCACTTCTCTGTAGCGAAGGAGGAACCGGCCGAGCTGAGCTTGTGCTTGGTTGTGGTGTTTCTGTTACCACGAAGGAAGCATCCGAGACATTGGTCGGGTCTCTTGTATTTTTGAGAGCAGTTTTTCGAAGATTCTGTGTTCCGGGGGTGGCTTTGATGATGTCGATTCGCGATGTTTTGGAGGCTGGAGTAGAAGTTGTCGCTGCCGGCTGTGTCTGAGGAATTGTCGGGGTCTTTGGCTTGGACTTTGGCTTTGGCTTCGCCTTGGAGTTGAAGAAAGCCTTGCTTCTTGCGCGATGTTCTTGTTCCTTGGTATCGAATTTCTCGTCATCACTGATGGTCTCGCTGAGAGCGTCCAGCACCTCGAAAAATGCGACCTTTTCTTGGAGTGTTTGGAAGCTCATCTTGGTCGATGAATTGCGTGCGTTGCTCGGTTGCGACAAGTGTGAGCCTCAAAATCACGGTGGATGCAATGTCGGTTGATCATGTCACCGCTTCGGACTTCCATAGGTTCTTTGTCCGACTTCAGCAGCGGCTGCGGTTGCCTGGATTCCATTGGTTGACGGAACCAATCGACTCGTCCGAACTCGGACCTGAGAACATACGGTCGTTTACACAAGATGGAGGGTACGTCCGTAGTGTGGAAGTCGCTCCTTGACTCCGCGCAATGCCGAGCGGCAGTCGCCACAATGAAGAGGCAGGAGAGATTGTCCCGCAGTTGCTTGAAATCGAAACAAGTTGTCGTCGCAGTCGGGATTTTGTTTGGATCGCGCTGACCCCTTGTAGCTGATGTGGAGCAGAAAGTTCTTTGGCCGGGGAACAGGCGCGAAAGTCGAGCAATAGCACGTGGTAGCGCCCGGTCCCGCTACCAATTTCTTGGCTTTCAGGGGCACGTTGCGAGGCACTGGAGGGATGACGCCGATAGGTCGGCCGATACTGGCAGCTGTAGAATGGGGTTTGCCCAGTGGCGGTCTGTTTCAACCTCCAATTCGCTGGTGGCCGTCATTCGCCAATCGTCACAGCTTCCTCCTTCCCCCTTTTCGTTACAATTTAGATACACAACAAGGACATCATCGACAACACTCACGACTAAAATCTCAAGCTTCAACTCCCGTCCCCAACCGAATAAGGCCCTGTCCGCTCCCTTGCTTCAAGTCCACTTTGCTTCTCCCATAATTCCACCTGGCGACAAGCTGCCCGTCATTTCTCTTGTCCAGCGACCCATCTTCATCACTACCACGCAGTCCACGCTAGCGTACTTACTATTTGCTGCTAATTCGAGAGCATCCTCATCGTTCAATTGACTTGACCGTTTGAGTTGTTGCCCGTCGCTACCATAGGTACCTACCTACACAACCAGTCCGGCCCTTATTGCTCCGTCGAGTCCCGTCTTCTTCGCAACTCCAGTCCGAGATCTCATCGCTCCTTAGTTCGCATCTCGTGTAAGCCGGTATCATGTCGAACCTCTTTTCTGGAATGTAGGTACCCGTTCTTCTTTATGTCTCTCTGTCATCTCACATGCTCGTCACTTCTGTTTCTCTCCACAGTTGGCCTAGTGGCATTCACTTGTGAGAGGCTGCCATTGGATGGTCATCGCCCATCCGTGTCTCTGGTTTCTCGGGATCCATATGTCTCGGTTCTGCTTTCTCATATTGTCAGCCGTCATATGTCATTATGCTACCGTGATGGGTATGACGGCCGTCCCTTGCGCGGCACTTTTGGCCTCGAGCCGCCTCGAGTCGCATAATCTTTTCAGGGTCACCCAGACACAACGGCCGGGCAGCACGCACAGTACACATACTATCATATAGTGCATCCTGTCACGACCACACTGCAGTTACGTTTGAGCGTTCTTTGTCATCCATCATCCTCCCATATCCGGTTCTGAATACAACGCATGTCTCGAATTTGTCGACAGATTCTGACCCAACCAGAAATGCCCGCCTGAGAGGCACGGCAAACAAAACCGCGTCAAACAAAACCCCCCAATCGCCCGCCACCGACGATGTTCACCATCATATGCCCTCACCCAGCAACCATTCGGTCTCCAGCCAGAGCTCAGCCAACCTGTCATCCAAGCTGCCGCCACTTCCCGCCTCACCCTCACTATCTCAGTCGATCGGTATGATGGGCACTGGTGAAGAGGCACTGAACGCTTATCACCTCCCCAGGCCACTACCACTGTGGCTGAACCCTACTGCTGCCAAGCACATCGTCAAGGGCAACTTCATGACACTGAGCGCCAGGCCCAAGACGGTGGAGCAGGGCGAGTGGATTGCCCATCAAGGTATTTCATCATTAACCTTGTCCTTGACCGTCACACGCGTGCCCGCTGACAGTATCATATAGTGGTTGAGCATTATCGCAACTTGTGGAACTTTGTCAGAGTGATATACGAAAAGGAGGAGGATGGAAAGTCGATTTGCAACTCCACCACCTGCCCCAGGATGTCCGCTGGAACGTAAGAACGGAAACCCCCAATGCCCATGCTGAATGAAGCACCTCAAGGATATGTCTGACAGGAATCGGCACAGGAACCACTCGTACACGTGGCTAAACAGCCGCTTTGAGCCCATTGAGCTCCCAGCATATGAGTATATCACTCTCATGCAGCGGTGGATTTCGGGCAAGATTGACGATACCAAGATCTTCCCCACCGAGGCGTCGGGAGTCTCGTTTGCGCATAACCCTCAGATTACTACGACGGCACTTTTGACGGGTCCTGACGACTGGATCGGCAAGCGCAGCGGATTCCCAAAGGAGTTTTTCAACATCTGCCAGACCATTTTCCTCCAGATGTTCCGCGTCTACGCTCACCTTTACTGGGCCCACTTTACGGAGCCCTTCTACCACCTGAACTTGGAGAAGCAACTCAACAGCTGTTTCAGCCACTTTGTGCTGACTGCTACCGCCCTCGATATGCTCAAGCCGGCCGAGCTTGAGCCAATGCAGCCTTTGATCGACCTCTGGGCCGCCAACGGTACCTTCCCACCGGAATCGAAGGCTTACGAGTACGCCAATCTCAAGGTCGGCACCCGCCTGATGCAGATGGCAGGCCTAGCCTAATCACCGAAGCATTAATACAGAAGGATGTGATGAGAAAAGAGGGCATGTCATGACGAGGTTTATCAACATGTGAAGTTTCTCGATCTATTCGGGTTTTTGTTGGGTTACACTAGAGGATAAGTAGTGGTCATGTGTGTGAATTGAACCGGAGTCAGATGTGGCAGGCAAGAAAAGCGATGGATGAGGAGACTTATACCAAGACAAAGTATCTTTTATATACCTGGGCGAAATTATTCGGGCTTGTTGAAGAAAATGACTACTTGTTGCTGCGGGGATGTTGACTCGAGATGGCAAGGAGGCAATCGTCAGCATATTTGGTCCCTGTACAAAAAGATGGCTGAGAGGGACGTTTGGACTGACGGTCCATTTTCAATGGATCTAAAGGCGGTGGGAAAGAAATAAGATATCGGTATCATTCTACGCGAGCATCCAAGTCAACTCACTTCCAAAACCTACTACACTCAACAACATTGATGCCTCACGATGTACAAGTTACACCTGATGCCAACGGTTCTTGACGTCGACATGGAAGCACGGGCTACTAGCGCCAAAGTGGCAAGCACCACGGGCAGGGGGCCAGTGGAGTGCTCCAAAAAGGGTCCAAAGTTCCATCAACGGGCCAGACTGCTAGGACTAGAGACTCAAAAACGCTAGAGCAAAAGGGGACAAGCCTGAAGAAGGGACGGCGTCGTGGGGCAAGAGATCGGATAATGCGATAAAGCGGATGCAGCCCCATGTTCGGGCGCGCTGTCTGTCCCTGTCAGTGCCTGCGCGGATGTCGGACAGCCCTGTGCGTGTTGTGTGACGACTCGCAGTTGCGGTTTGCGGGCAGGCGGGAAAGGGGACTCCACCACCCAGGAACTGAAGCGCAGCACAAGAAGTGGGGTGTGGATCAGTTTTGGCAACCCAATGGAATTTCTTACGGCCAGGCAAAAAGTTGAGGCAAGGCAAGGCCATGCTGGACCCGTCTGGGCGTCCACACTGCACAAAGCAATTGCCATTGCGGCACGCAGACCGAAGAAAACTTCACAAGCATCCCGCCCTTCGACCAGTGCCTCTCCATCCTCCTTCCCACTTTTTATCTCCATACTCTCGGCTGAGCTGCCCTGCAAATTTTCCAGCTTTGCACTTTCCTCTTCTTTTGATTCTTCCTTTTTCGTTTTTACACCAATTCATCTTCAATTCTTGACAGCATCATCAAACAACAACAGTCAAGATGGCCGATCAGATGGACATTGAGGTTGCCGAGCAGAAGCTCAAGAGCATGGATCACGCCGAGCAGCACTACTTCAACAGGTACGAACATCACCTTCTGGTCTCTTCCCGCTGATACCTTCTGGTAGAAAAAGACAAAAGCTAACATTACTGCGTCCTCTAGCTACAACCACCATGGTGAGACACTTCCATCCGCTTATCGCGAGGTCCACGGACTGCGCGCTTCCTAGTTGGCCTCGTGGCCATACCATATCTTGCTTTTTACTAACTTGGTTCCGTGACAAAGGCATCCACGAGGAGATGTTGAAGGACGAGGTTCGCACCAAGTCGTACATGCACTCTATCGTCCAGAACAAGCATCTCTTCAAGGACAAGATCGTTCTCGATGTCGGCTGCGGTACCGGTATCCTCTCCATGTACGTCCCCGTCTCCTGCGCCACGCAGACCTGCAGCTCTCGCAGTCCTAGACTGCGCCAAACACCGCAATCCAAAACTGGTCAAACAGCCTGCTAACCGTTTTTTCTTCTCGCAGGTTTGCCGCTAAGGCCGGCGCCAAGCACGTTATTGGTGTTGACATGTCCACCATCATCTTCAAGGCCCGCGAGATCGTCAAGGTTAACGGCCTCTCCGACAAGATTACCCTGATTCAGGGCAAGATGGAGGAGATCGAGCTTCCCTTCCCCAAGGTCGACATCATTATCTCTGAGTGGATGGGCTACTTCCTTCTCTACGAGTCCATGTTGGACACCGTCCTCTACGCCCGTGACCGGTACCTGGCTCCCGGCGGTCTTATCTTCCCCGACAAGGCTACCATCTTTGTTGCCGGTATCGAGGACGGTGACTACAAGGATGAGAAGATCGGCTGTATGTGCTCTGTCCCCCTCTTTCTTTGTGACATTGTGGAAGCTCTCGTGCTGACACTGTTTTACCAGTCTGGGACAACGTCTACGGATTCGATTATAGCCCTCTTAAGGAGACTGCTCTCTCCGAGCCCCTTGTCGACACTGTCGACATCAAGACTGTCGTCACTGACCCCGTCAACATCTTGACTCTCGACCTTTACACTTGCACCACTGCCGATTTGGCTTTCAAATCCAACTTCGAGCTCGTCGCCAGGCGCGATGACTTCATCCACGCCCTTGTCGCCTGGTTCGACATTGACTTCACCGCCTGCCACAAGCCCATCCGCTTCTCGACCGGCCCCCACACCCAGTACACTCACTGGAAGCAGACCGTCTTCTACCTCAAGGACGTCCTCACTGTCCAGCAGGGTGAGAAGGTTCAGTGCTCGCTCCACAACCGCCCCAACGAGAAGAACAAGCGCGATCTCGACATTACCATCGACTACAAGTTCGAGAACCAAGACCCCACGAGGGCAGCTGAGGGCAGGTGCTTGTACAAGATGTGCTAGTGGATACCATTTGCTTGAGTATTTAAAACTAGACAAAAAGTGTCAAATCGACGAGTCCAAAAGGACAATGCGAGCTGCTGATCCATTGGAGAATGTCGAAGAGATGTGGTTGAGCTCACAGTATTCACGAAAGTTTTTGGGGGTATTGGGAATTTGCACGGCGTCTTAAAAGAGGAGGGGTTGCTTTTTAAAACCTTGGGTTTTGTGTTTTTTTCATATACAATTTTCCTTTTTACGAACTCTCTAGCGGGACCAGGGGTTTTCTTAGATATCCAGCAGCGGAATGGAAGCGCGCGCGGAGAAGAAAGAAGAAGAGACATACAATTAAGGGAGCTCTCTTATATGCTCTGTAATACACAGGGTAAAAATCGAGTCAAGTGCTTAAGATTGAAGTACGATGCTACCACAAACGCGATACGTTAGACCGGTTGGGGTTGAGTGCGTGGCGTGATTGCAAAAGCATCCGGAAGATAAAAAGCTATGGGATGTATATGGTTGATTATGGTAAAACAGTATTAAGATGATACAGTTGAACAGTACATATAATCATCCACAGAGAAAGAGTTGCACTTATGAGCAATATATTCAGTTGGACAGAAAAGAAGAATCTATGAGGTGTACCTCAGATGGCATAACCTCCAGACATTCAGACGCTGTTAGACTAAGCACCCTCACTTGATGTTGGATTATACTATCGCCACACTCCACGAGGCAAGTCGAAATAAACTTCCCAAGCTTGTTGGTAAGAAGCGCCAGCAGAGAGAAAAAAAAAAAAGGAAAAAAAAAAAAGAAGAAAAAAAAAAAAAGAAAAAAAAAAAAAAGAAAAGAAAAAAAAAAAAAAAAAAAAAAAAAAAGGACAACCATTACCCCTGCCTCTGTGGCTTTGTCGGTGAAGTCCCAAAGAAGTAGCAGCGGCAAGGCAAGGGATGAGGTTAGCGAGCGGTTGGCGATGGTGTTGAAATAAGCTACCGCGCCGCACCCACCGTGGTATGACGGAATTGACATTGAAATAAAGTTGCTGAGCTTGTTGGTAGGAATCGCCGATTGAACAAAAGTATGATGGACGTTGGAAATAAAGGCGCTGAGCTTGTTGGTTCCTAACAAAAGGACTAGGTAGAAAGAATAAAAAGAATGGGGTTGTTTGTTGGTGGTGGTTGTTGGAAGGAAGGAGTGGTGTGGTGGCGGCAAGGGATGAAGACGACAGACGGGACCCAACGTTGAAATAAAGTTTGTCTGAGCTTGTTGGTAGTAGGAAACGCCGGCTGATGAAAGAAGATGGAACGTCGAAATAAGGTTGATGAAGTTGTTCCTTGCTAATAATAATAGCTGCTGACGAAAGTGCAACAAGAGCCAACAACTGGTCAAAGTGTTATTCCCATATCTTTGTTTTGGTGTAATGTGCGGCGCTATTTGTTAGGTGTTCATCGGTAGTACTGGCTGCAACACAAAACATAAGGTAGCCCGGCTCTTTCTTCTATCGGCGCTTACATGCCACCAACAAGCTCAACATGTTTATTTCGACGTCCGCGTCGTAGACCGTTTAAGGTTATTTGTTGAATTCCGACGTCCTCTGAACATCCGAAAGTCTTGCCTCGTTGAGGTAGATTCTCGAAGTTTCTCGTCTAAGTGACAAAAGAGTTCACAGTGCTCCAACTTGAAGGGAAAGCAACCGTCAAGAGCACGAGGTGTGTGCAGAGAGGAGATATATATAGAAAGGAGAGGTATGATTTAACTATCTGCTTTACGTACGCACTACATGATTTGATTTACAGGTTTGTTTGTAGGAATCAGGAAGTTCTCATGTCCATGTTCTTCATTTCAGGTCATTCGATGTTTCTGCTTCTCTCTGGTTTGCTGCTCTTGCCGTTGAAAACAGCCTCATCTTCTTCTTCTTCCACACCGAACTTTCTGAAGTTTTCCCTTCCCTACCATCGTTTTGTTCCCTTTATGTTCAAGTACCTCCCTTGTACACTACATTATGACAGACAATACAAGAAGCAAGATAATCAAACCTCAAGTGAGTATACCTAGAGGTGACGCCCAAAGAAGATCAATCCTATCAAAGAAGATCCTATCATCGCCGAAGTTTTGTTGCTGAACGTTTGTCGCTGAGATTTTGAAACCTGAAGTGGAAATCATCACGCTTTTCTGTGCTGTAAAAAAAAAGAACCCAGAATTCTACCCACCCACCGGTGAAAGACCCGACAGAAGTCCATCCACTCCTCTATATCCACACACGCCACGCTATCATCACCAATTTTCGCTTTTTGCTTCTTCGCTTTTTGATTTCACCAAACCAGGATGATAAAACCAACCACCCAACCAAATCATCAAATTATGAAAGGCCATATCATGAAAGCAAAAGAAAATATAAACCGCTGTTCCGCTAAACCCGTCTGAACCCTATCAAGAAGAAAGTCCAAGAGACAGACTTCCGCAAAAAAAAAAAAAAAGTCTAGCGACGACCCCCCGGCCCCCGTCCATACCGATAAGGATCCCTCGGATCAAAGTGTTTCCCCATAAACATGGGCTGAAAAGGCGGCTCGCTCCTGGCCACGCCGTCCCACTCTGGTTCGCGCTCGGGGATGGCGTCTTCCTCGACAGGGGGCGTGTTGGGATAAGTTTCTTCTGCGCCGGCGTTGTGTGGCGCCAAAATCCGCCGAGGTTCTTTGAAAGAAGAGGGAGGTTTGAGACAGCCTGCGCCTTCTTCGAAGCTTGATTTGAGGATTGAGTCGATGGGGGAGTTGGAGCAGGCGGTTGACGATGAGGAGGAAGAGGAGTTCTAATCCGTCTCCTTCTTCGTCTTTGTCTCTGAGGTGGTTGTGGGGAGGGAAGGGAGAGTGGGTTCTTCTGGTTGGTGGTGGTCGTGGTCGTAGTTGACGTAGGTGTGGTTGTCGTCAACGTAAGTGCGGTTATCGTCGTCGTCGGAGAAGTAATTGCTGCCCGAGTTGAACGCTGGATCCCAAGGGGAACCCTCTTCGACAACGCCTAGGCCTTGACGATGGCGAGGACGCCAGATAGAGGTGGCTCCTTCGAGTGGGATAGTCGCGCTCCGGCGGGTTCGGATGCGCAAGGTTGGGGGATATTGGTAAGGAACCTGGCCACCTACACCAGCTCCATTAATGCGGTCGGATACTCCCTCAGACAACCGCGAGGGAGTGAGACGGTTGCGATTATACGTATGACCAACATCTTGATTACCGCGACCGTCAGTGCTAGAAGAAGTATCATTATGTTGAGAAATAGATCTAGACGACGACGACAGAGTAGCTAAAGGCGCGTAAGGATGAGGCTGGAGGGGGGAATCGTCATGCGGCCTCTCCCCGAGAGTTTGCGCCCGCCGCCGCGCCAGAAACTCGCGCCTCTCCCGCTCATCCTCGCGTTTTTCCATCTTTGTCCGCTCCTCCCACTCCTTGGCTGTCTCAGGACGGCCATTCTCACTTCGTCTTCGCCTTATAAGAAATGATTCGAGATCTTGCCCGCTCCAAGGTGCCCAAGAACGCCGTAAAATAGACTCCACAAAATTATCACTATCTGGGTCCGTACTAGAACCATGCCTGCTCTACTGGCTGTTTCCGCCGAATCGCTCAATAATCTGCGCAACCTGCTTGGCGAGCTCCGTGGCCTCACTGTTGGTGGCCGCCTCGGCGTACACGCGGCAGGCGTTCTCGGTACCACTGGCGCGGGCAAAGGCGCGGGCATCCTTGTACTTCTTGACGGCGGCATCGATCTGCTCCTGGGCACCTTCAGGGTGAGACAGGCGGCGCTCGGCATCGGTGGTCTGGAAGAGATCCTTGTTGCCGACGACGACGCGGACAAGCCTGTTGGGAAGATCGTTGTAGGTCATGGCCCAGTCACGGAGGGACCAGTTCTTGTGCGCCAGGATGACCTCAACGAGAAGCATGTCGGAAATGGCATCACCGACGGTCTGGTTGATCAGGTCGCTGAGCGCGGCAAGGGTGGTGAGAGCATCCTGCTGGGCGGGAGATTGCGGCTCGGTGGTCTTGAAGGCTCTCAGAGCGTCGGGGGAGAAGAGAACGGTGCCGTGGCCGTTGGCCTCGAAATAGACACCGATATCGAAGCTCTGGGCGACGTGGTGGAGGTGCTTAACGCCAGTGGGAGTGCACATGACGGGAAGCTTGAGGTGGGAGCGAATGAAGTTGGTGCTGGCACCGTTGGCATAGGCGGTCTGGACAACACCGATACGGAGCTCATCCTGCAGACCGGCGCCCTGGACGAGGTCACCGATAAAGGAGGCAGCAAGCGAGGAGATGCGGTCGCCGTCGAGCATGAAGAAGCCGGTGTCGGGGTCCACCCAGTAGTAGATCAGGCGGTCGGCATCGCCATCGAGAGAGCAGGTCCTGACGCCGGGCTGGGGCGCGGGCTTGGGGGGAGCGCGTTGCTTGGTCTTGACGAAATCGGCACCGGACTAGGAGAAAAGGGAAAAGAAGTCAGTATCGAATGGCACCATAGCAGAATACGGACTTGAGCTACTTACGTCGAGGTTGAGGACCTCAGGGCGCAGAACGTCGTCGTTGACAATCTTGACGTCCCAGTCGACCTTGTCCTTGGGAATATGCTTGAGGAACTCGGCGAGCTTGGGGCCTCCGACTCCGTTGGCGCAATCGACGACCAAGGGGCCGTTGATTCTCCTGCCCTTCAAGGCGCGGACGAAAGCATCGGCCATCTTCTTGTAGTATCCGACTTCGCTGACCTCGCCGTACGAGGTAGGGGTGCCTTCAGTGTTGGTAGCGCGGACCAAGTAGTGCAGCTGAGGGGTAGTCAAGATCTTGTAGTCGACATGCTCGGTTTCGGTCGCGTCCAAGGCGGCAGCAAGGGCGGTGACGAGAGTGTGACCGGATGGCCTCGTATCGCGCCCATAGATGACCTTGGCGGGGGCGCTCAAGTTGATCTTGAGCTCGGCCGCAAGTTGGTGGTAGTATTGGACAAGAGCTTCGGGGCTAGGAGCGTTGACGAGGTTGGTCGCGAGGCGCTCCCAGTCCTGCTCAAGCATCTCGCCCATGGGATCGACGATCTTGACACCATTGTCGACGGCGGGGTTGTGGGAAGCAGTGATCATGACACCGATGGTCTGGGAGTTCAGCTTGCGGCTGCGTAGGGAGGCCAGCAAGCCGACGCGGAAGGTGACGCCCTCGAGCAGATCAGCCTTCATGCGGAACCCCGCAGTTCCGTACTTGTATAGCTGCCCCTTCTCCAAGGGAACAATGGCATGCTTCTGGGCAGCCGCCAGGATGCGTTCGTCGTGTTGCGCCATGGGAGGGAATTCGGATCCAATTGTGGGAGGAGGGGTAGTTCCGTTTGCTCACTCAGCTGGTCCTGCGGTTCGAAGTTGGATTCAAAGAGAAGAAGGGCAGAAGGGCAGGAGGAGTGGGGGGTTGTCGCTTTGCAAGAGTCAGCAATGATATACAAGTAGCGGGGTGTGTGGGACACGAAGAGCGGTGGAAGACTGAGGAAGCCGGCCAGATTGGTAGTAACGTGGAAGAAAACAGAAAGGGGTTCGTTAGGTCTAAATGCAGATATGATGGGGACGGGACCTGGATGTGGAATGCCAATGGGGGGCCATTGTCAGGTTGCTTGGACTTTGCCGGCCGGCAACGTGAACGAATCCACAGCACACTCTGCAGCGGTGCTAACAAAAGAAGTGGAAGGTTGTCACAGTGGGCCTGAAGAACTCAACGTGCAAGCTCTCGGAGCTGTTAAGGTGAGCTGGTGAGGGGCTGCAAGGTGACACGGATGGGGAAATAGTGGGAGCCGCTAGCGTAAATTACCCCGAGTTTCCACTTTTACGTCATGCCTAGCTTCTGTTTGCTGACGCACCCCAGCCCCAAAATTGTTAGTGCATGTTAGCGCCCCTGATGATCCACCGTTTGTCGCCGTTGCTCGGTCGACTCTCTTTCCCAAAATCAATTTACACGAGACGATCGCAGGAGACGAGTCTCATTGCCGGCAACTCTCACTACTTATTTTGCCTGTACTTCGGACAACAATAATCCTGGACCGCTGGGCCCATGATGACTTGTTGGAGCTGCTTGGTTCTTCCTTTGGCGCCTTTTTGGAATCCCGCATTTCTCGCACATTCCTACCGTCGTCCATCCTCAAGTCATCATCTTCCTTCTCGTGGTTCTTGGTTTCTTGGAGATTTTGACAAACAATTATTGGAAATCTTTTCTTTTCCTGTTTCCATTTCTGGTCTCCAACATGGCTGATGATACCTGTACTAACCCTCTGTTTCTCGGCTGGATCAAGGAGTGGTGGGATATCGAACGAGAACGAAACTCTAAAGGTGCCCCTACCTACAAGAGGGCATACAACTCACTCAAGTCATGTCCATTAATTTTTCAACACCCTTCGGAACTCGATGTACTCAGCGGCATTGGCCCCAAAATCTGTCAAAGACTCACCGACAAGCTCAAACGACACTGCGAAGAAAATGGCCTCCCCATGCCCAAACATCCCAAAGGGAGCAAGCGAAAAAGGGAGCTGGAAAACGCCCTCGCGGAAGCAGCTGTCGCGCAAAATGAACAGCCATCACCTCCCAAGAAAGCCAGGACAGCCAGAACGTATGTTCCAAAGCTGAACAGCGGCGCATATGCTCTGCTCATGGCACTTTCAGATCCAGGACCATCGGGGTACATGGACAAGACCGCTCTTATCGCCAAAGCCCAACCTTATTCCGAATACTCCTTCACGGTTCCTTCCATGGCCAACAGATCATACACGGCTTGGGATTCCATGAAGTACCTCGACAAAAAAGAACTTGTCCATATACGTGGTCGGCCTACCAAAAGGTACTCGCTGACGGATGAGGGCTGGCAAGTGGTCAAGCGGATGAAGGAAGCACGGGACCTCGTGGATGGAGTAGGCGGCAACGCAACTGCGTCTCGGACCGCCACCGCTAGCGGCAGCGGTACTTCGAATGTCAACCGCAATGATGAGAATATCAACCCTAATCGGCCAGACAGCGGAGTCAAGAGGGAAAGTCGATATACGCCTCTTGACTTGAAGCCGTTCGGCTCGGCTACAGTAAGCCCGGAAAAGCTACCACAGCCGAAACCTCGCACGGCAACTTCAGAATCTATTGTCATCCTCGATAGTGACGAGGAAGACTTTAGGTACGATGAAGTAGAGGACCGGAAACCGATTATCCGAGAGACGACAAACCGCGAGTACATCGACCTAGTAGCAGACGGCGACGCCGTGCCCGCCGACGAGTCCAGCCTCCCCCACTTTACGCCCATCAGACTAGCGCCCGGCTCCTTCACGGTCGAGCTGGTCCTCGACACCCGCGAAGTGCAAGCCAAGAACAACCGGGACCACATCCAGGAAGAGCTCTGCAAGCTCGGCGTGCGGCCCATCATGCGCAGTCTCGAGCTCGGTGACGTCCTCTGGATCGCCAAGTGCAAGCAGCCGGGCTGGCTTAACAGGCTAGGCGCGGAAGGCGATGAGGTGGTGCTGGATTACATTGTGGAGCGCAAGCGTCTTGACGATCTTATCGGGAGCATCAAGGACGGGCGCTTCCGCGAGCAAAAGTACCGGCTGAAGCGGTCAGGCATGAAGAAGGTCATTTACGTCATTGAGAGCTTCAACCTCGATCAGGACATCAGGAACAAGTACCATGAGGCGATGGACACGGCTATGGCGTCGATCCAGGTCGTCAACGGATATTTCCTCAAGAAAACGGACACGATCGCCGAGTCGATCAAATACCTGGCTGCGGTGACGTATATGCTCAAGGAGATATACGAAGCAAAACCGTTGTTCGTCATTCCGACCAAGGTCCTGACGGCCAAGAATTACTTGCCACTAATCAAGCATTTGAGAGAGAAGGAGCCGTCCAGGGGACACTATATCAGCTACCCGGCGTTTGCGTCGCTGGTGTCCAAGTCGGAGATGATGACGCTAGGGGACGTGTTTCTCAAGATGCTGATGTGTATCAGGAGGCTGTCGGGGGAGAAGGCGATTGAGATCCGGAAGGTGTGGAAGACGCCGTATGAGCTGGTCAAAGCGTTTGAGGCTTGCGGGACGGATGAGAACGGGAAGAAGAAGCAGAGGGCTTTGGTGGCGAGTATGCTTTCGCATCTTGTTGATCGGAGGAGCGTTGATAACGGGTTGAGTGAGAAGATTGCTGAGGTTTGGGGTTTCTTGTGATACTTGGTTGTCAGGAATAGGAAGAGGCTAAGGAGTCCTCGTTGGAGTAGATGTCTTGTATATGACAAAGTCCTGTGGACACAGACGAGCTTAGTACATGTCACGAATGGTATCATACTCATTTCATCAGCCTTCACTAAACTCGTTAATTCCTCTCTCATTCACATTCGCTCTCACCACCTCAAGCAGACCCCTGCTTCTTAACAATCCCCTCCACAATCTTCTCCAACAGCCCCTTTCCCTCTGCCGCCCCCGAAACATGCGACCCCCCAAGCAACCCCTCCAAATACCCCGTCAAGCTCTTCTCCACATACTTGGCCGTCATATCCACCTCCACATTGACAGTCTCGCCCACCTTCTTCCCCGCAACCACCACCCGTTCCTGGGTATACGCAATAAGCATAACTTCCCACCATCCCTCATCGTCGTTCACGGCCGTAACAGTCAAACTCGTGCCGTCCAAAGCGATAAACCCCTTCCAAATCACATACTTCAACACCTCCCTGTTCTTGGGCCTGAACCTAAAGGTCAAGGCCTCGCCGTCAGGCGTGATGTTGATTATCTCGGCGACGGTATCGACGTGGCCCTGGACAAAGTGGCCGCCCATGCGGGTGTCGGCGCGCACGGCCCTTTCCAGGTTCACGCGCGACCCGGGACGCAAGGAGCCGAGGTTGGTGAGGCGGAGAGTTTCGGGGGCGATGCCGACTGTGAATTGTGCCGAGGGGGACAGGGTGAAGGAAGTGACGGTTAGGCAGACGCCGTTTACGGCGATGGAGTCGCCTAGGTGGCAGTCTGAGAGCAAGGAGGAAGAAGAGGGGAGAGTGATGGTTAGGGTTGTGCCGTTTTTGGAGGAGGGGTCGTTGGGGGTGTAGGTTGTCACCTCTGTTGTTGAAGGGTTAGCGAGGATTCATCATGGAGGATGGGGGCTGAGGAAGTGGGGAGAAGGGTGATGAAAAGAGAGCTTCAGGAAACTCCAAGAGCGGTTCCCGGAACTCTGGCGTTTCAATCCCTCGGCTCATGTCCCATTAAGAGCCCGAGGGTGGGTGCGACGGACCTCCAATTTCTTCGACTATGCCGGTGAACATGTTTTGAGGGGGATGTTGATTGATGAGCTTGGCTCTGAGTCGGGAGAGATCAAGTGAGGTGGATTGATTGATGAGATGAGTCGGAGGTTGTGGTGGTGAGTGGTGAGAATCGGGCTGGCGGGGTTGATGACAGATGCCCTGATGCGACTACGGACCCCCGCCCGCCGCGGATGGACCGGCCTCGGCACTGCTAGCGGCTAATAGTGGGGCGCGCTGTGCCGGCTTATTGCAGCTTGGACCGGAGCCGAGGCCGGAGGGAGTGATTGACGGAGACGGAGAAGCAGCACATTGTAGGCTTTCGCCTGTAGGCTTTGGATTGCTTATTCCTACAGTTCGTTTGGTATCAATGTGGTTTCAAACAATGGTCAAGGGTGTTCTTCTCTCTTTCGGTTCAAGGGTTAGGTACGTATGAGAGGATGTCCAGGGTTACCTATGTCAGAGCGAGCTGATTACCCAAGGTAGTCTAGAATTCCCCTAAAGACCCCGAAAAGAGCCCCGAGTTCCAGAGCATGTTTCCTCAGTTCAACATCATGTTCCAACATCCATCGCATAGGTCAATCAATCTACGCCCCATTCTACATAAACATGCGATTCCGATCTGAACAGCCACGCCGGTCGTGTCCCTCACCCAATAAAACGCAAGGATGCCACCACCGGTCCGAGATTGCGGCCGCGTAACCCCGTCCTGCCCGCTCTACCTTTTACCCCGATGAGCCCGCTGCATGTGTGCGGACGGGGACGTGGATCTGTTTTATGCGAGCTTTGAAACAGATCGGCCAGGGGGAAACCAGCAACTGAACCAAGCTCAACCAAGCTTTGGGGCCCCTGAACAAGGCCTGAAAGGGCTTTGGTCTTTGCCAATCTCTCCACAATAACACACCATCTTTCTGCATTTCCACACCAAACTTGAAGGTGACAAGTCATCCAAATCACCCTTTCCAGGTGAGGTGCGCGACATATTCCAATGATATATCAGAAAGTTCTAATGTCGTTCGTTCAATCTAACAGTCTGTCTTCTCTTGGTGGTCTGGATTTCATGATATTGGATGTCGTTCGCCCGACAAGGGTCCTTGGGTGCAGGGCGACCAACCAGGGAATGATAACCCTTTCAGCTGCTGGTACATATTGAAGCGGCAGCCTGTCAGGTCAGGTCAGGAACTACCGGCCAACCACCAGGGCTCAGAACCTCAGTTGGAGATCGTCAGGGTGTAAACTGCTTCCAAGTACCTACGGTGGGTATGGAACTTCGACGTCACCTCTTGTCTGTGCGGGTGTGTTCTTTCTTCGTTCTATTCCTTTGCTTCTGAGCTCTTTCCATCTTACCTACTTTCACTTCCCTTCAATCAAAGCCCGGTTGTGAAACACTGTCGGGTCCTCTCTTCACATTCGTTTCCTCCCCATCCATTACTACCGGGCACTACCAAATTACCGTCGCCATGCTCCTCCAACCCGTCACCAACCCCGGCAAATGTGCCCGCTCCCTCGCCGTCCTCCTCAGCATATGGGCCTTCATCTACTGCCTCTCCCCTTTCAACCTCCGCCTCGACCACGACAAAACCAGTTACAACGACGAAGCAATCTGGGGCAGCTCTCTCAACCGGCACGATATCTGCCGCCCCTACGGCTGGAAGCCCTACCAACCCCGCCAACCCTCGGATCCTCCCCGCAAGCTCTACGACTTAGTTCTCTTCACCACAGAACTGGACCTCCTCCAAGTCCGTCTCAACACCACCTGGGATACGGTCGACTACTATGTTCTTGTTGAGAGTGCCAAGACCTTCACGGGGCGGAATAAGCCTTTGTTGCTTAAACGTGCCCTTGAGGAAACACCCTCTAGGTTTGACGCCTTTAAGGAGAAGATTATCTATCATCAGGTTGAATACCCTGAGGAATTCCACCCCCCGACCGCGTCGAGAACATCCGGATCTGGATCGGGACCAGTATCACCATGGGAAGAATTCCACCTAAACGCCATGTTCGATCAAGTCTTCCCTTCCCTCGAAGCCGAAACCAAAACCGAAACGCCCTCCTCCTCCTCCTCCTCCTCCTCCTCCACCAACTCGGACCTTCACTCCAGCTATCCCCCCTCTTTAACCCACCCGTCCTCTCGGTCCTCCTCCCAAAACACTACTTCAGAATCCCCCCGCCGTCCCCATCAAAACGACATCCTTCTCCTCTCCCTCGCCTCCGAGATCCCCCGCCCGCGCACCCTCGGTCTGCTAAGGGAATGTTTCTTCCCCGAGCGCCTGACTCTCTCCTCAAAAATGCATTACTACTCGTTCTCATTCGTCCGTCGACCTTCTTGGTTTTCTCCCACGCAACGTTATGAACCTGGGTTCTGGGATCAGAAGGGCATGGAAGGGAAAGAGAAGATGCGGGAGGTGGAGTGGTCGCATCCGCAGGCTACGGTTTATCGAGGAAAAAAGACGGTGGGGATGGCGGGTTTGAGGTACGGTCCTCGTTCTGGTTCTGGTGGTTCTGGGAAGGGATGCATGGGGAGGATGATGATGGGAATGGCCAGTGACTGGGTTGAGCGGTGGCTGGCAAAATGGCAAGGGATCCAGACGCTACAAAACGCCTCTTGGACATGCGAGTCTTGCTTCCCCGCCCTCTCGCAGTTTTTTGTCAAAAACGAGGAGGTATACGGGCCTAGCCATGGTCATCGCCTTGGTGCCGACTCTCTGAGTAACAGGGACAGCGAGAAGGAGAGGATAGTCGGCTATGTAAGAGAGGGAAAAGATCTCTGGTCCGATATCCATGAGCAAGAGACGGGCGAGAAGTGGGTGTTTGAAGAGGTGGTTAATAACACTGACGTGCCGAGTTTCTTGCTGGCGCCGGAGGGGAAGGAGGGAGGAAGATATGGTTACTTGATGGAGAGAGGAGGAAGGGATGGTGGGTTTAGGGACTATGAGGTGCCGAGGGTGGGTGTGGAAGATGCCGCAGAAGGTACAAGAGACGGAGGAGAGGAGAGGGTGATGAAGAAACAGGGATGATTTTGACGTTTCCCAGGTACGGGAAAGAGAGATATATGACATGTGGGGACGACGGGATGAAAGTCAGATAGATGTGTGTGTACTCGCGAGTTGTTCGCGTTCATGGGTGCAGGTTACCGATAGAGTCGTAACGGTTGTAATGGCGGTAATGGCCATCGTACTCGTACGCAGTTCAAGACGGGAAAGAGAAAGACAGAATAGGTGCTGGCATGAAGGATTTCATTGGGATGGGTGTTTGCATAGATGGGCTTGGGAGGATGATATCGGGTTTCGGATTGGCGTTACGGTATTATGGTTGGGAATGGCATGTGGTAGGGCTACATGCTGCTATTTGGGTTTCATTTGTCGTTAGATCTCCATCACTTACATTGGTCCTTGGTCTGCATTCTGCTGAAAGTGTAGATGATTTATCCAATGTCGTCTTGAGAGAAACCATTCGTTACACAAGGCAGCCCTTCCAGGTGAGTCGATATCAGATGGATCATGGAAGATGGGAATGATGATGGGGATTGAGTGGTCCAGCTAATCCAGCTACGAGCTGGCGACAATCATGAGCGAAGAAGGTCTAGAGGACTACAGAGTCTTCTCGCAGTCATGCTTCAAGTTTGGGAAAACCACTGTCTTGTGGATTCGTCGTCAAGGACTCTCTCTGCTCAGTCTGCTGTACAGAGTTGGGGACTAAAATTGATAGAGCGCTGACCTCCGACCTAGCATCATGAGGTGTGGACTGACGGATAGGAAACAACCTAACTGGACCTAATAATCTCGACTGGCAAGTATTGTACTACTGCAAGGCGAGCCACTGTAGTCGCTGTTGATTTCGAGATTAACTCGCTTCCTTGCTGGACCGAGCGTCCCTGATCGAGCCAATCTAGGTGGTCTCACGACACGCCCATGGGATTGCAGTGCACTCACCCATACAAAGTGCCCTTTCCCTATAGAGGTACCTTACTGTATTGTTTCCATTTGTTTTTGCATCTTTGTTCCAAAATAATCTATATTCTCTCAAGAGTAGATAAGGTAGGTCTCAATGATTCATTCCACATATTTGGAAAGGTACCGTTCATCAAAACTCGAATCAGTTTGCTCTTATAGGGGACATACTTTATGCTGCAGTGGACAAAGACCCCTGACTTGAAACTCCCGTCGTCGAATGGAAGGTACTCCGACTGCCCCTGCCTTAATTTGTCAATCCCCATTCTGAGTCAGTTACCACCCGCCCAGAAGACGATTGATCGGATTCGGACGCGGGCTTTCATTCTCATATACACAATTCGGTCACAGGCACTCATTCACTTGTCAAGGGTTATGACTCCACTCGAGAGATACGTAAATGCTATGTAGGTAGGTAGGTAGGTAGCAGCGAGAATTAGACAATATGTACCAAGTATATAATTTAGCTAATTCCTTTGATGATGTCTATCCTGTTCATATCCCTGACTACGACGACGACAAGAATTAGAACCGTCGATAGGTATCTTGTGGTGGATCAACCCCTGCAATGTGTAGGTATTTACCCGTCCGCGCTCAGTTTCTTGTCCGATCCAGGTGGCTCAGACATCTCCAAGCCCCCTCTACGTGGAAAGTGAAGGTAGGATTTGGCGTAATCTGAACATTGAGCAGGACTGTGTGCAATGGGGTATCGGCTTTGAGAAGCGAAAAGTTGGAATTAGGTTGTTGTTTGGTTCGTTTGGTACACAGGTCGTGTCTTTGGGTATCGTCGGAGTCGGAGTTGGAGTGGGAGTCGTCGATTCTCCTGCTGCTCAGTTTGTGTACGTGCGGTCCTGATTTGTTTGCGTCTCATGCTCATGTCCATGTCCCCGTACTCATGTACTTCGTTTTTTTTTCTGATCAAATCGGTACGGCCCGTCCTGCAATTCCTAGGTAGTCATTCCCAGACTTAGAGAAGGGCAAGAGCAACAGCAATACCGGCACCAAGGCCAATCTGGGCAGAGCGGCCGGCACCAGCAGTGACGACGGGAGGAACGGCACCAGTCGATGACGCGGCGGGTACCTCAGAAGCGGTGGGAATCCAGGTGCCGGAGTAGTGACCGTCGTCGGTGGGGTAGGCCGAGGCAATGCTGGATGGAATTGAGGTTACGATTGTTGTAGGGGCAGGCTGGGCCGGAATATCAACGGTGTGGGAGGTGGGGATTGCGGGAGGAGGAATGACGGTTCCGATGACAGTGCCCGCTGGAGGCACCACAGTACCGGAGACAGTCTGAGGGGAGTTGGCGGGGAGAGCACACGCGCAGACTAGATATACGGCGTTAGCACAAGTCAATATGAACCCTCATAAATAGGTTCACTCACCCTTAGCAGCACCATCGATCACATTCTGAAACTCAGACGCCGCGCAAGAGTTGGCAACGCAGGACTCGATAGCAGCGAAGAAGGCTGCTTGCTTCTGGCATTGGCAAGCAAAGTCGAAGCCATCACAGCCGACAGAGGGGGCGTTGTCGATGAAGCATGTCTGGGCGCATGAAGGGATGACCTTGACAGCAACGGCGGTGCACCCGGAGAGCTGGGCGTTCACTCGGGCGAGGAAGAGGGCCCCAGCAACAGGAATCGTCGAGAACTTCATGGTGAATAGTAGCGAGCGACTGTGGTCGAACCTGTGTGTGAAGTGGTGTGATCGGTTGAAGGGTTGCTGAGGAAAATGGTGAGTGAGTGAGAGAACAAGCTGAAGACGGGGAGAACCAGAGTAAAAGCTGGGTCCAGCTGGTTTCCAGAGGGCTGGGAAGGAAGTTCAAAATGAGCTTAGCTGAGTTATGATAATGTTATGCATCAAGGTAGGATAGAGCCAACTCTGCCCACCGCCATGGGCAACGAACCATCACCGGGGTGGAGAACCGGAAGTCTATCATGACCTAGAACTGGTTAGGGTTGCGGAAAAGCTTGAGGAGGACCTTGCACGAGCAGGGTCTCTCAGCAAGGTCATCTCCCAGGCTACCCATTTCGATGCACCTCCCGCGGCCGGAGCTAGAGTTTTCACATGGGAAGGTGTGCATCTCGGCGGATATTAGGGCACAATCTTTGTAAAAACGTCATTATATCCCAACGAAGCTGGGTCTCCCCGCCCCCATATTTCGGTCTCCTTGCTGCTCTGGGAATGGTGACGGTGGGGGATTCGCCGGGGAGAGAACCTTCTGGGGAGGAGAGGTGAAGATCCCGCCCTATGTGAAAGAGAGAGAGAACATTGTTGCATTTGCAATTTCGCAAATTGGCAGCTATCAGCCTATCAGCATCCGGCTTTTACACGGAGCGGACTGCTGTCGTGGTTAGGTGATGTTGAAGGATGATATCTCCAGGCGCTTCCTTGATGGTATCGTGTTCAGAGCCAGCAAGCCACCACTGCACGACTTTGTTTCTTGACGCTTCCTCTCACAATCAACTGGAGAGTCGAGATCACTCTTGGAGGCTAGACTCGGAAGTCAAGATCGACGAATGTCATACCCGATTCTGACTAGGTGATAGCCAAGAGATGGTGGGTAGCGCAACCACCCAATCTTCCCCCGCAGTTGCAGGTGGATCTCCAAACCTGTTCCTGAGGTTCCTGAGCCAAACATAGCGACGACGACGATGGCGATTGGTCAGTGGTCGCCTCGCCGAGGCAAAGGCCAGCTTGCGAGCGGTTTCTCTTTTGGCATATGATCTCGCGCCATCGCATTCTGTCAATGTGACTCTGAGGCCAATTGTTCTTGGAATATGTTGACCCTTGCACCACCAACATGTCTTGAAGTCGTTTTTGTTTGCAGACACTGGGCCGACTGGGGTGACTCAATGGCTAAGCAGCCTTGGCCAGGAAGCGGAGATATCGTCGATGGACTCCACGGCTTGTGCGGACGGGGTGGCCCGGTCTTACCCCGGATTTTCCCCGCAAAGACCGGAGATTGAGTGGGGCCCTTGTCACAAAGAACATTACAGAGGACTGCTTTGCAACTGCGCATTTCAACTGCATGATTGAACCGCTTTGTAGCGCCATGTCACCCAAGCAATGGAATGTAATGCTGAGGTTTGATTCGATTGACTTTTGACAGCCCGAGCTTAGAATAGAGGTTCCCCTCATCTGAGGAATCCAGACCTCCGTCCTGTCAGACCCCCGCACATGAAGCGCTGGTGATGCTATGCTCTCCACTTAGCTGAGCTTTTGATCATGGTTAGTGCCATCAGTCCCATTGCCTTTTGCAGTATAATACATCGATCGCCATCTTCACTCTTCCTGCAATAAGTAGCATCGCTTCATTTACATACTTATACATTCTTATAAACTCACCATCATAACCTGCCGTCCCCCACTTCCGCGACATAACCACCACCACCACCACCACCACTACTATGGGCTCTAACAACAGCTACGGCGGCGAAGAGGAGATCAATGTCCTGATCACCGGCTTCGGTGTAAGCTTCTTCCCTCTTCAATTCCCCCCACCCCCTTTG
Source organism: Pseudoneurospora amorphoporcata (assembly GCA_033297205.1). Classification (NCBI taxonomy): domain Eukaryota; kingdom Fungi; phylum Ascomycota; class Sordariomycetes; order Sordariales; family Sordariaceae; genus Pseudoneurospora; species Pseudoneurospora amorphoporcata. Next base: position 14,828 of record MU859221.1, on the reverse strand, counting down.
CCTATACTAACTGATCAATCAATCCCACAGCCCTTCAAACAAGAATACCCCCACAATCCCTCCTGGGAAATCGCCTCCCGCCTCCCCGCCGTCCTCCCCCCCCTCCGCGCCAAACAGCCCTCCACCGTCAAACCGCCCTACATCCCTCGCGTCAACCTGCACGTCCACCCCGAACCCATCCACGTCGCCTATAAAACCGTTCGCGAGCTAGTCCCCAAGCTTTGGGCTCCTAATTTCGCCGATTCTTCCTCCTCCTCCTCCTCCGCGCCCACCACTGCTAAAAGTACATCTGAAGCCCCCTTTTCCGAACAAGACGCTGCTGCTGCCGCCGCCGCCGCCGCCACCAACCAATTATCCGCCGAAAACGAAAAAGAAGAAGAAGAAACGCCCAAAAAACCAAAATACGACTTCGCAATTCACATCGGCATGGCCGGCCCGCAACCGCGCTGGGCAATCGAGCGCCTCGCGCACCGCGACGGCTACGCGCTGCGGGACGTGGACGGCGAGTTTTTGCGAGACAAAGAGAACCAGCTTAGAGACGACTGGGTGTGGAAGGGGTGTCCGGCGGAGCTGACGACGGATTTGGACCTGGATGTGATCCTGAAGAAATGGAGGGGGTATGCGCCGGTTGAGTTTCAGAGCAAGAGCAGCCGGGGGAGTGGAGAGGATTATGCCAGCGGGAAGCAGCAGCAGCAGGCGGACTGGGATGGGAAAGATGGGGGAGATGATGGCCCGATTAAAAAAGGGATGATGGGGCAGCAGCAGGGCGGCGGTGGGTGGAGTAGAGATGGCGGCAGCGGCGGGGGAGCAAAGTGGTACGGCAACGACATCAAGGGCGGCGCCAACAAGGGGGATAAGTTGATGATTAGTGAAGATCCGGGGAGGTATCTTTGCGATTTCATATATTATAGCAGCTTGGCGGAGCTGCATAAGCATAAGGCGGAGAAGAAGGTGGTGTTTTTGCATGTGCCGTGTGAGATGGGCAAGGATGGGGAGTATGTGAGGATTGGACAGGAGCTGGTGTTGGGGTTGGTGAGGAGTGTGGCGGAGTGGTTGGTTGATGAGAAGAGGAGGAAGGGCCCGGGTTTGAGAGAGGTGATCGTTTGATTAATGTTGTCGATAGGTTGGGTTGGAGATGGAGATGAAGGGTGAAGTATAACCGGTGGCTTGATATTTTGGGCATGTTCAAGGGAGATGGTTTGATACATGGCGTCTATGGATTATGAGTTACGAGATACAGAAGCGAAGCAGCGATTACGTACCTTCTGAAGTGGTCATAAGGCCCGCTGAACATTGAAGGTCAAGGTGTTCGTTCGAGAGATTCATGCATCATGTTAAAACAGCTGGATCTAAAATGCTTCATCTAAAATGGTATCTAGCGGTCTTTCTAAACTCTATCCAAAGCCAAAAACGTCACTCACCCCCCCTTCAAGTCTCTTACAATTTCCCTCTTCTTCTTAAAATCTAAGGAATGGTAGTCAACTTCTTGGGCCTCTGGCTAATAGGTCCACGGAAGTATTGCTGAGGACCCCTGACATCAACGCCCAAGTCGTCCGCAACATTGAGCACGAACTCGGGCTCCCGGAGGAACTGCCTGGCAACAAGGACCATATCGGCCCTCGTCCTGGATCCGTTCTCGCCCTGGACGGGGACCTTGCCGTCCTTCTTCTCTTGCACGGCCTCCTTGGCGATCTCGGCGGTGGTGACCAGGCCTACGGCGCCGATGAGCAGCTTCTTGCCGGTCTCCTGCACGGCCGCGCGGATCTGCTCGGCCAGATCGATCTGGTAGTACGTGTGGATGTTGATCTTCTGATCCTTGTTGTTGCCGCCCGAGGAGACGTCGAGCAGGTCGACGCCCAAGTTGGGCAGGAGCTTGGCGAGCTCAATGGTCTGGGGAAGGTCCCAAGAGGGCTGGCCGGTGTACTCCATCCACTCGGTGGCGGAAACGCGGAGGAACAGCGGCATGGTCTCGGGGATGACGGAGCGGATAGCCTTGGTAATCTCGACGAGCACGCGGATGCGGTTCTCGAACGAGCCGCCGTAGTCGTCGGTGCGCTGGTTGGAGATGGGGCTCAGGAACTCGGAAATCAGGTAGCCGTGGGCGCCGTGGATCTCGATCACGTCGAAGCCGGCCTTGACGGCACGGATAGCCGCAGCCTTCCAGGCATCGACGAGCTCCTGGATCTGCGAAACGGTCATCTCCTTGGGGTGGGGGTAGGTCTGGTCGTTGTAGCTGATGGCGCTGGGGCCCCAGACGTTCTCGGGCCAGCCACCCTGCTCGGGGCCGGCAACCTCGCCCTTGCCACGCTGGAGGTGCCAGGGGGCCTTGGTGCTGGCCTTGCGGCCGGCGTGCGCCAGCTGGATGCCGGCCTTCTGACCCTGCGAGTGGATGTAGTCGACGATGCGCCTGAGCGGCGCAATCTGCGAATCTTGCCAGAGACCGGAATCCTCGGGCGAGATGCGGCCGTTGGGAAGCACGGCGGTGGCCTCGAAGATGGTGAGGGGAACGCCGCGCAGGGCGAAGGAGCCGAGGTGGACGAGGTGCCAGTCGGTCATGTGGCCGTCGTCAGCGGAGTAGGTGCACATGGGCGCAACGGCGAAGCGGTTCTGAAGCTCAACACCACGGATCTTGAGGGGGGTGAAGAGGGTGGGAAGATCGCTGGGAGTGGAAGTGAGGACGGTGCCGGCGGCGGGGACCTGGGCCGGGGTGTAGAAGGGAACACCCGGGGCCGCAGGAGAGGCGGTCTTCTTTTGCGGAGGGGCGTCGACGGTCATCTTGGTGATGATGTTGGTATGGTTGGTGATGGTGGGGATATTAAGAGGTACCGCACAGGGATGACTGGATTAGGTAGACAGATGGAAAACAGCAACGACAAAAGGGAAATGAGGGAAAAAGGGCGTTTCTGACCTTTATATTCTCCGCCTTGGGAGGCCAAAAGCCATTTGAAATCGCATCGTGATTGCCGTCAAGGTGCCCTTGGCGACTGGAGATGATGGAGCATCGAGTGGGGATTGTCACTGTGTTGATTACAAACCATCCATTCGACGACATCATCGGGTTTTCCCTTGCCCAGCAACGGATGTCCCTTGAGATCCCCCAATACTGTAGCCTGTTTCATCATTAGAAGATAAAAAGATTGACACGCATCGTGTCAAATGCGCATTGATGATGGCGCAATTTCCATTGGCCAATTCCTTTCTTGCGGCTTATCGCATCCTTGGGCGGTTGATGATTCGCCTCCCGATGAATCATAGACGGTTATGGAAATCTTCAGATAGAGTGAACCCCCAACTGAACTGAGGGTAGGCAGGCATGGGACGATGGATGAATAATCGTCCATGATGGTGGTAAAGCGGTTAAGCGGACAGTTACTAGGTATGCCGCCGTCGTATTATCGCAACTAAAAAGGTACGGAGACGTTTTGGATTGGAAACCGGAGTCCAGCCTAACCAAAGCCGCCGCCACGTCGCAGGCGGTTGGAGCCCTTTTTTGGCGACGGGACTTTTGGTCAAACTGCGGTGATGGCCGATCGCAAAAGTCTGGATGAACTGCGTCACATAGGTAGGTACCAATCGCGCATCAACGGGTGAGATCTTTCGTCCACCAGGGGTGTATTAGTAATCCCCCTCCCGCATGAACGCCGAGAAAAGAGCGCACGGAAATACCGGGAATCCGGTGTCTGCCCGGGGTCCCGTCACTGCCCTCACCACTCACCGTCTCTGCCGCCGCCGTAGCCCACGTCTCCGTCCAATTACAGATCCCGGAGCAGACCCCATTGTTACCGCCTCGGTTTCCACTCCGGGTCCGTTCAGGCTATGGGACATCACTCAACTCCAATGGTTGACGGTTGTCTCACTGTCTGTCCGACGCCGAACCCCTGATAAACATCTTTCCCAAATAGGCCAAAACAACAGACAAAATGGTTAACGATACAGGTGGATATCATCGTCTATTCTGCATATCGAACAGGCATAAAAATCGTCTCTAAATGAAAACCAACCAGCTAGCGCGTCACAAAATCCATACCCGCCGAAGACACGGCACAACGCCTTTCACCAACCGACCAACCAACCGACCCACCAACCCCTCGCACCCAATGGATATTTAGCGTTCCTCCTCTTTCTTTTTACCTCAAAGGAAGCTCCTTAACCTCACCAGTGGCGGCCTCCTTGGCAGCCTGCTCCTTGGCCAGTCTCTCCTTCTCCTTCTTGGCCTTCTTCTTCTCCTTCTCCTTCTCCCTCTGCAGCTTCTTGGCAGCAGCCTTCTCAGCCTCGATGGCCTTCTGCTTGCGGAGCTCCTCACCGCCGTAAGCCTCGCGCCACTCCTCCAACTTGGCAGCGGGGATCTGGGAGAACAGGAGCTCAGGAGTGCCGATGGGGTCACCGGCCTTGAGGACATTGGGGTTCCAAATGTCGGGGATGACCACGGCAATGTCGGTCTCACCTTCAGCAGCCTTGAGGCCAATCTGGCGGAGGATCGACTGGGCGGTACCGGGCATGTAAGGGGTCAAGACACCAGCAATGAGGTGGAGAAGGTTGAGAGCAAAGTTGATGACAGCGTTGCAGCGCTCGGGCTCCTCGGTAAGAAGCTGGTTACTGAGCTTGTTGTCCTGAAGCAACTTGTTACCGACGCCGGAGATGCTGAGGACGGTAACAAGACCGGCACGGAGCTTGGTACCCTTGACCTGCTCGTTGTACTCCTTGAGGAGCTTGTTGATCTCCTCCTTGTACTCGTCAAGAGAGGCGATGGGGGTTGTGGGGTACGCAGGGACCTTGGCGTCGAGCTTGGCCTGGCAGAACTTGACGACACGCTGGCACAGGTTGCCGAGGTTCTTGAGGAGATCGTTGTTGTTGGAGTCAATGAACTCCTCCCACTTGAACTCGGAGTCACCAGACTCGGGACGTCTGGAGAGGAGGTAGTATCTCCAGACATCGGGGTCAATGCCGGTATCCCGGGCGTTGTTGCCAAACACACCGACGCCCTTGGACTTGCTGAACTTGCCACCTTCGTAGTTGAGGTACTCTGTCGTGGACAGGTGGTTGACCTGGGTCCACTTCTCCTTTGTACCCAACTGCGTGCCGGGGAAAATGATGGTATGGAAACTGAGAGACCCTGTTAGTCAAGACCAGTGTGACTTTTGGGGGGAGCGATTGATGCACATACGGAACGTTGTCCTTGCCCATGAACTGGTACAAGGTAACATTATCGGGGTTCTTCCACCACTTCTCCCAGTTCCTGCCCTCCAGGTTGCCCTCGTCGGTGTAGCACTTGGTAATGGAAGCATAGCCGATGCAGGCATCGAACCAAACGTAGAAGACCTTGTTGGCATACTCTTCGTCAGAGAGACCTTCGAGACCCTTGGGGACTGTGAGACAGCGTGTTAGTTATGGCCGTAAAGGTACGCGACAGGGACACGGCGCAGAAACGTACTGGGTACACCCCACTTAAGATCTCTTGTGATACCGCGGGGCTTCAGGCCGTTGTTGATCCACGAGCGGGTAATGGCAACGCAGTTGGCGCTCCAGCCGTTCTCAACTCTGTCGAGCCAGGCAGTGATCTCCTGGTTGAGCTCGTCCAATCGGATATAAAGGTGCTTGGTCTTGCGCCTCTCGGGGGTAGAGCCGTCAAGCTTGCATCGGGGGTTGATGAGCCAGCCGGTACCCTTGCTCTCGTCTTCGCCGGCGGCGTTCTTGTCGGGCTGCATGGGGTCGAGGAGGTTGCCGCAAGCATCGCACTGGTCACCACGGGCGCCGAGGTCGTGGCAGATGCTGCATTCACCCTCAACGTAGCGATCGGCCAAGAAGGTGTTGTGCTCAGGGACGGCGCAGAAGGCCTGGGTGGTTTCGCGCTCCTCGATGAAGCCATTCTTCCAGAGCTGGGCGAAGATCTCCTGGGTGATGCCGGTGTGCTCGTCGGTGGGGGTGCGGCCGAACTTGTCGAAGCTGATGCGGAACCAGTCGTAGACATCCTTATGAAGGGCGTGGTACTTTGCGCAAAGAGTCGCGGGGTCTACGCCCTCGGAAAGGGCCTTGGTCTCGGTGGCGGTGCCATACTCGTCAGAACCGCAAATGTAGAGGGTGGGCAGGCCACGGGCGCGGCAGAAGCGGGCGAAGACATCGGCAGACTGGAGAGAGAGTTGGGTTAGCGACAAGATTGTGGAATTTGTTATGAAATAAGGCGACAGCGCGGGGCATTGCGCGGTGCAAGACAGGGAGGGAAGCGCGCAGAGCAGCGCATGTGGTAGGGCGCAGGGTTGCGTGGTTGCAGACGGAAAAGCGCAAGAAGCCCATCAACATACCAGAACGCTACCAATGATGTTGCCCAGATGGGGAACGTTGTTGACGTAGGGGAGGGCACTGGTGATGAGAATGTTCTCCTTGCCCGGCTGCGGCAGGACTGGTCCGTTCTTGCTGGCCATTTTTGCGGTGGTGTGGTTGATGTCCTGCTGTCGCTGGGCTGGGACTCGGCGACAAAGATGAACTTGGGAGCCGCAAACAGACGAAACGCCAATCGCAAGATAAAGTGGGGTGAGTCAGAGAATGAGGGGCACCAGTGACCCTAACCCTGAGGTGTGTCGTCTGAATCAGGCATCTCAAGCCGTGCTTTTGTCCGATGCCGCCTCTTCCATTTCCATTCTTGCCGTCCCTTCCCTCCCTTTGTTCATCCCTTGGCTTCAGCAACAAGCCCATTCTTTGTCCAATTGGCACTTACTACCAAGAATCTCATCAACCTTATATTGACATCCGTCATACAGCGATACGGTAGCTTAATTCAACATCATCAAGTGCGGATGCTGAATCCAACCTCGTCTGAACATTTTCAGCCCAGGTACATACCACCCAATTCCAGAAGCCGAGGTTCGGATGGACTGTGCACTCTTAGCCTAGAACAGGGGCAGCTAGGGGATCGTTTCAGGGGTCGCCTCCCCAGGCCGCGCTCTGACATCTGGGGGTGGATTCAGCCGCAAGTGGAAATGCGGGGGTCTCGGCTGGTGCCGACAGGGTCGGGTTCCGTTTTTGGCGTCTCCTTCAGGGCACTTCTTCCCATTTCAGGATCCTGCCCAGCAACATGAGACGAAACATCCAAAATCAACAAGGAACGCGACCATGGCAATGCAACCACATTTGGTCCCAATACTTGAGCCATGGATTCTTATCAATCGGGCACTGCCTCTTTCTCGTTCCTTTTCCCTTCCCAGTTAATAGCTGGATCGCCAAAGTTGTTTAACCAATGTTTCGAAACATGGAACTCCGGAACGCGCCTCCGTGACTGCCATGGAAGAAAGCCGTGATTTCGAATACATAGGAGTTCTGTATACATACTCAGCTCTCCGGCAGTCAACGAGTCTTTCCGCAATCATCATTCATCCCGAAGCCACCATGTTTCCAAAAATGAAGCAAACCATTAGAAACTCAAGGAGATCCTCCAGGGCGTAAGTTGCCAGTCTAACAATTTGTGTTGAGACATAATCGTTTTCTAACTTCAACAGGCGTCTCGGATCTGAAATGGTTCAGGTCCTCGTTGGCAAAGAACAGCGCGACTTTCAAATGCATAAGAAGCTTCTCTGCACAACCAGCACATTCTTCCGTGACCATATCGAAACCGCCCAGAAAGAAAGCAACGGGACCGACTCCGAAGCCGAAGACTCCGTTCTCTGGCTCCCCGAAGAATCCCCCGAAGTGTTCGAACTATTCATCGTCTGGCTCTACGATCGACGCGCCTTTCAAGCGTACGTCGACAGCGGCATCGAAAAAGCCTCCAGAGACCGAGCCTCCCCCACCTCCTCTCCAAGCCGAATATCCCCTGCGCGACAATCCCCGTCTCGAGTCGGAGCTACCAGGCATGCGGAAACAAGAGAGAGTGGTCGACGCACCCTCCGTTGGGACCTTGTTCGCCTGCATCTCTTCGCCGAGATAATCAACCTGCCCGCCCTACAAGATGCCTCGATGGACGCGCTACAAGATATGTACCTCCGCTGCGACTGGGACATGTCGCCGGGATTCATATCCTTCCTTTACGGAGACTGTTCACTCGAAAATGCAGTCAGGCTGCGCAAATGGGCTGTGGCAATGCTGGCCTGGACCCTGCACGGCGGGGATGGCACGTCAAGTCAGTTTGAGAAGCTGTTTGCTGCTTTTCCGAGGCTTAAAGCGGACTACGGTATTCACTTCAACAAGATGGCAGCGAGCAAGGCGGATATAAGGATCAAAAACCCACAGTTGAGGCTACCGATAAACAACTTAAGGAGCGAGGAGCGCTTCTTTGGATTTAGACAATGCTCGTTTCACAGCCATCGATCGACGGTTGGAGAAGGCGTTTGTCCCCATTTAGTCACACGGCTGGAAGAAACAGATGACGGAGAGTCTAGGTCGACCTTGTTAGGCGACGATATCGTTTCGGAGGAGGATGAAGAGGAGCTGGAGGGCGAAGGAGAGAGTTCGGATAGCGAGGAGATCATTACGCCTGTGTGCGATATGGAAACCTCCTTCCTAGACCTCTCGTAACATGAGCAAGGTTTTGCTGGTTTCTGGAGTGCAGGTCAAAGGGTGGTTTCTGAAACAGCATACTAGTACAACTAATACATTCTGTTCGACCACCGATCGCAGCAGCTGTGCCAAAACAAGCAACTTCGAAGACACCAACCTCCTCTCCTTTATTGCCCTCGCCCATCTTCATCCCCTATTCCTTGTTGATCCTATCCCGCAATTATCAGGATTGATGTCTTATCAGCATCGGAACATCCAGCGTTACACACAAGCCAAGTCAACTCAGTTCGAGGGTCTGACTTGACTTGACTATCTTCAGGGTCGACGTGCTTATTCAAAAGGTGAACTTGATTTGAGTTGTTAAACTCGCATAATCGGACTACCCTAGGAAACAATCGTATTGGCCTAGCAACCAACTCTCTATATAGGGGTATAATAATTCTTCTCAGAATATTTCAGTCATTTCACAACGACCAAAATCATAACAACTATACCACATTTACAAAGGGAAGGTATACATACTCACTCGACCTGTTTATCGTAATTTATACTTCAAAATACCAAGATGGTACATTGCTTTGGGGTGGAAATGTAATTCAACAAAATAACCCAGTCAACTAAGTCAAGTCGGCTTCTGACCTTGATTTTATTAAACTCAGAAATGCCTCGACTTGATTTGACTGTCGAAAGCTGAGCTTGGATTGATTTGAGCTCGACTTCGCCTTTGTGTAACGTTTCAAACATCGGGGAACCATCGCAATCGAATCCGAAGACTGAACGAGAATTAACAAGTTGAGAGGTTTAACAAGCGAACCCGAAACCAATGAAATCTAAAACAAAGGCATAAGAGAAACGTAAATATGAACACAGGAGGCTTTTCGAAGTTCCGTCTGTGATACTCGATCAAGAGCCTCATTGGTTCGCGCCAGATTCGAAACCACTCGCGCCTAAAAGCTAAAACAACCCTTAAACTAGAGTCAAAGATCGATGTTGTCATCCTTGATTGGAACTTGGATCATCGAGAACGGGCGGAAATGTCTCGTTGGTGTGGTTTTCCGACCGGGTTGATGGAGGCTTGTTGCTGAGGAGAAAGGTTGAGACTGTTTGGTGCATCGTCTCTCTAGCGCCTAACTGTCCTCGTTGGAGTTGCGCTTGACAGTATCGTGAGACCATAGCAATGGCATTTGAAGTAGAGAGGGACAAAAAGTCTATAAAAACGGTCATAGTCACTCGCATCCAAGAGAGCAATTGAAATCATCATCATCATCAAACTCGATCTAGATCCAAAAAAACATCACCTTCTCGAACAACAACACCTTATCACGACCAATATCACCAAAATGAAGTTCACAACCTCCGCCGCCGTCCTCCTCGCCACCGGCATCACCACCATCACCGCCATGCCTTGGTCTTCCAAGGCCAAGAACCCCTCTTCGGTCTTTGAGGAGGACATCACGTTAGTCATCGCATTCACTCGCTGCTGCCCAACCTGACCACCTGACCTACCACTTGCCAATTCACATCGCTGCCTTATCACGCGATTCCCCTCAATTCAAACCAATTTCACAAAAATCCTGCATCATTCATGCATTTCACATTGCGCGCGCATTCCCTACCGTGTAATCCCACCGTGTATATCCAGAGGTAACTAACAGCGTCGCATTTCCCACTTTTTTTTTTCACCTCTGTTTAGTCTCCGCATCGAAGTCGTACCCAAGATGAACCAACAGCATCAGAACCAGAACCCCCTCTTTTCTGCTGCTGCAGCCAAGAAGTCACCGAAGCAAGACCTTGCCAGCTTCTTGGAACACAACTACGGCGACGGCGGTGATGCAAAGGCCGAGATTTGCTGGATGTTGTGTGCGAGTGAGGAGATAAGGTGTCCTGAGGGATGGGTGAGTTTGAATCTGAAATTTTCCTGTTGTTGGCTCCTGTGTCTTTGCTCCTGTGTTTTTCTTGTCTGAATTTTTTTTTTTTTTCTTTTTTTTTTTTTTTTTGTGCTCCTCTTGGTGTTCACCTGTATCACCTTGGGTGTTCGTGGTGTTTCATGCGTGTGTTTTGTGCAAGACTTGGCTAACTCTTGGGATGTTTCGTGAAAATGTAGCACTCAAAGCAGCTTGGTGATTGCTGGACTTGCTGCAAGACTGCGGAGAACGATAGCGTCGACTTGTAGATTGTCTCACTGGGGCGATGGCAGAACTTATTCGTCTGCTATCCGTTACCTGGCCGGGTGAGGTTGCTTGTTGCGGAGAATGGGAGAGCAGTTAGTGGTGATGCAGGGAGGCGATGGGAGATGGCGTGGTAATTGGTATTACGTGCTCGTTGTTGTGGAGATGCGGCGGTAAAGGCCATGTCTGGTCATACGCCGAGATCAGATGGGAAGCTCGTAGTGTTGGGGGGTGATGAGGTCTAGGGGTAGAGGATCTTGTGCTCCCAGCACGGTCTGCAGCCGTGCTGGACCCACTTCTTCCCAGCACCACGCTTAGCTAGCTTTCCCCGCGATCGTTCGTAGCCTTGTTTCCTTGTTCAATACAACAACATCTTCTCTCTCTCGCCTTCTTTGTCCCTCTGGTCCAAGAGAGGATGTAGTTTGAGAAAGTGGCCGATATGATGTAGGACGGTAGAGGTGATACAAGATGCCTTCGGTTTTTGAGTGGGTTTTCTGTACAACCGCCGTCCGTGAACTGTCGTACTTATTGAGCCTTCTGCCTGAAAGGGCCATAATCAATAAGAACAAGAAGCGTAAGAAGAAGCAGATGAAGAAGAACACGAGTTGGAAAGCCTCAGTTGCTGTATGAGTTGCAGTGGATATTTTGTTAGCGGGGCGCGGGTCTTCTCACGTGATTGTTAGCTTGTGGTTCCTGCCTTTTTTCCCCGGCCATTCCTTCCTTTTATGCTTGAATAATTGACAAGTCAGATTGCTCACCTTCGGAAGAACGATTGTTAATCTTTTGAGGTTTATAAACGTATGGGTTTGCGAAAAATCTTCGAGTGTCCGGTCTGTGTTTTGAGATTGTCGAAACCTTTTAGCGAGGCATCCGAATGCAGGGGAACGTTCGGTTTGCCTGCACCTCAACACCCACGCCTTCGCCTCGATTTGGTATGTACACGTGTACTCCCCGCGACTCGATGTTGTGATTACGACTGGGTCTCCCTCTGGTGATTGGCTGAGATATCAACGAAGCTGGCAGACAGGGGTTGGTGGTGACATCGATTACATTATGAAATTCCGAGGATTTTGAAATAGCGCTAACCGCCATCACCACTTTCTTATTCCGACTACATCCCGTCAATGGCATCTATCTTCACTTCTACAGTCATCAAATTCTGTTGGTGTTATTCTCTTCTTGACCTGACTGGATTCTTTATACTCTTTGCGCGTCGCTCAGTCAATGATTCGCTTTCAACTGTCAGCAATTTGAACAAGCGTTGATAATGGATGCACCTCAGTTGCGCCTACAAGATTCAGACCAAGACAACCTGGCTTGTGGCAAGGAAAAAGCTGCCACAAGCGTACCCAGAGAGCAAATAGCCGCGAAGAACTACACCTACACATGGTCATGGAGGGAGCACGAGGAACACGAGACTTGGAGGCAAAGTGACGACATTCATTCCTGCCGCCATTGCCGCCAATTCAGGGTGGTCAGAAAACCAAAGCCCGTTACTGTTGCCCTTGTAAGAGGCCCGGATCTCCGCGAAGAGAGCGATACTGCTGCAATTCGTGTTTGTATAGCCGACAAGATATCTGATATATGGCGGGCGTTGGATGACGGATGCCCCCTGTTTGAGACTTGGTTTGAGGAGTACAGAGGTAGAAAGGATTCAGAGCTGCTCGACGCGTTTGACATTGATGGCTCCGGAATGGTGCAGGCAGTGTTTTGGGGCATAGGGAAGACTGTGGATGTACATGGATATGTGGATCTTGCACTTCTCTGCCGAAGACCTGAAGATTGCGACCTATATCCCACCATAGAGTGGCTAAGAACCATCATTCAACCGGGTAAGCTGCCCTTAATAGTCCGCCAACATTTTCAAACCTTTCTACCCGGTTTGTTTAAGCCTCCTACTAACGATTACCAGACCAGCCAAGGCAGACTTTGACTTGCGACCCATGCGCTCCGGATTCGTTCGAGATTTGTCTGGATTTGATGTCCAGATGCCTCTTATCTCATCCCCTTTGCCGCATGCCCCCTTCCTCTTTCATTCCCACCAGGCTTCTGGATGTCATTGAATGTGGTTTGAGGCTTGTGGAGACATCTGAGATTGATCAGAGTGAATGACATGAGTGGTGTGCTTCGAGTTACGTTTGGGGGGGCGATATGCCTTTGAAGACTACGAAAGCAACGCGGTTTGCTCATAAGGAATGCATTCCCCTCGACACTCTTCCTAAGACCATGAAAGACGCAGTTTCTGTTTGCCGAGGCATGGGAATCAGGTATCTATGGATCGATGCCCTGTGCATTATACAAGATGATCAGGAGGATCTCCGCGAAGAAGTCAACCATATGCCCGAGGTTTATCAATACGCAGCACTCACAATATGTGCAGCGTCATCGACAAGTATTTACGACGGGTTTCTTTACCGACGTGGATATTGGAGCCACACGTTCCCCGCGACAAGTATTCGGATTGCGACCGACTCTGGTGAGAGTATCAGCTTGTTTGTCTATCTTTGTATCAACTCCTACGCGTTCGAATATCGTAAAGAACCAATTCTTCAGAGAGCGTGGACATATCAGGAGGATATGCTCTCACCACGGATCTTAAACTATCGAACTCATCATTTGGAGTGGAAATGCAGGACGCATGCTGAACTCGTTGGCGCTCCAGGATTCGGCTTTTCAAGACGCCCATGATAAAGTTTGATCGCTCCGAAAAGGGACAACAGGAAACATTGATAACCAATCATAGCACATACAGACTGTCGTCTTCAACATCATGGCTCGACGTTGTTGTCGAATATTCCAAAAGAGAAGCATCTCTAGCCTCAGACAAATTGCGCGCGCTTTCTGCCATTGCCCGGGTATATCACCTTGAGACAGGAAAGGAGTACTTGGCCGGCCTGTGGAAAGAAGATATTCCAGCTGCGCTCTGCTGGGCCAACGGTATCACACCAGGATCGACTGGTTGGACCTTTACTAGTCACCTTATTTCTCCACGGCCAAAAGAGTACCGCGCGCCGTCTTGGTCTTGGGCATCTGTCAACACGCCAGTGTATTATTGGGGGCATAAATACCACGACGCGCCGGTGAAGCCCCGGAATCTACAGGTATTGGATGCTGGCATTACACCAACATATCCAAATGGAGAGTATGACTCAATCGCTTCAGGCTTTCTGGTTGTCCGTGGCCCTGTTCGGGCCTGGGCCCTACCGACACCTGTTGAGTTGTACGAGTTCAAGACTGCGGATCCCAGGAACTTGTGGGAGAAGATCTGGATTGAAGAAGTCAATGCTCACGTTTATCCGGACGCCATTGAAGATTCACATGAGATGCTGGATATCTTATGGTTTTTGCTACTGGCTGAACAGGACGAGAAGGTTCACCCTGAACCCACATGCAGAAAACCCGCTACGAGCTATTGGGGACTGGTTCTCAAACAGGCCAAAGCACACCCTAATACTTTCTGCCGAATCGGGCACTTCACTACCAACCCAATATTTGAGCCCGCCTGTGACTGGCCGCATTACAAAGACCCCTATACTCCCGCCATGTTTTTTGACCATTTCGAGGACCGAACCATCACTCTCATTTGAAATCATCTGGTTCACATTGATGGTCCTATACTGAGGACAAATTATGTGGGCTGGATTTTCCTAGTCGATGGTGTCGCCAGGTCATGATGAGGACATTTTAATCGCCGAGTATCGAGTGAGTATACTTTTGTCGCCTAACCCAGATTGGGAACAAGTTTCGACGTGGTGGTCCTACGATAGATGAAAACAAATAATAGCAACACAAGCAGTTTGTATACCTATACGGTAGTTGAGGTCTGGTGACTGCAACATCGCTGCCGTAATGTTTGGAAGTGTCGACGACGTTGTGCCCTCAAGCGCCATGTGTGGCTGATGCGAAGTCTTTAAAAGGCAAATAGATTGCGTCACGTGACTGGGCTGCCTGCCAGCTCAAGCGGAACGTAGCCTCATGTATTGCGTGCTATCACCCAGCAGGTTGTTCGAATACAACCCGACCTAGGTACCCGTGCCACGCAACCCACTTCCCTTAAGTGGGTGCTCACTACTAGTACGGTGTTACGAACTTAAGCAGGACACACGGGCCGACCAGACCGCTGGGAGACCATCACCACTCTAGGACTGGTTGATGTAACCCCAAGGTCTGGGA
>MU859220.1:0-81856 GCA_033297205.1 Pseudoneurospora amorphoporcata | reverse complement strand
TCTGACCAATTAGAAGGCCAGAATCTTCGAAATCCTTAACCGTAGTTCTTAACATACTACGTCTCAAAATCGAAACGTAGTGCGTTAAGGACTGACGTTAAACACAACTATAAGGCTCAACCCCCTATAAATATAGGGGATGGCCGTCGCAAAATTCCTAATTGAAATTTGCTATTAAAGTGAGGATGAGATGGAAAGATAGCGATAATAAGAAGGATGGTGGTGTTGATGAAAAGGATGGTGGTGATGATAATGATGATGGAAAGGATGGTGAAGGAGGAAGAAAGAGTTAAGGAGGAAAGAAGAAAGGTAAGGTAGAGAGGGGATGTTAAGCACCTCTTTCCATCTTGCAACCAAAGTCTTGGCCTACCTTAACGCTGCCTTAATGTTGCAGGAGACAGCTGCGGACCCTGCACGTTAACACATTTATTTCTTAAAATCCCTAAGCGGACCCGAACACGTCTTTAGCGAACATGGAAACGGTACATTACATGTAACGGTCATGCGGTTTGAAGCGAGCGGGGATGGGAGGGAGAGAGGGAGTTGGAGGGAGGCTGAGTGGTGGACTTTTATCAACGGGGATTGGCGATGAGGATCAAATGGGGACGGGGTTAATGATGATGATGGAGGAGAAAGTTCCATTGGTTTTGGGGAGAAAGGGCGAGGTGATGATGGGTGTGATGACAAGATCTCGGTGGTGCTAGAGCAGCTACTTAGGACGGCTTTTGGGTGAGCCGTGAGCGACGAGGAAGAGCTGGGTAAGGTAAGTACCTCTAGGAAGACGCGCAAGGTTGTAAAGGGCTGTGGGTGGGTATAGACTTCTTTGACGAGATGGCTTTGGTTATACGTTCCTTTATCGCTTGGACTTTCACTTACTAAAGCAAAGTCCCCATCCATGTTTCTCCTTGCTGACCTCATCCCCTTTAGCATTTTGCACTCTGAGCTTAACTACCTTACTGAATTCGATGCAAACAATAAGTATTGATATCCCCGCTATTCGCTCATTTCAGTATAATCCTTCGCGGTTCAACACCCTCAAACAATGATACATCCATGAATTCAAAATAACCCACCCGGCGATACGTAACGACACCATCCTCTTCAACGACTTCCTTCAGAAGTATCCCCTCTATAGTATGCCAATACCCCTCTCTTCTAATACCCAAACACATCAACACACCACCGCACGTTTCAAGAATATCGATAGTGGTAACATCTGGTAGAAAATACGCTACTTCGCACCCGTTCTTCTTCAACTTTTTTTTCAACCAACCTCGATTCCTTCTATAATCTCTTTCCGGGGATTGTGGGTCTGGATAAGGGTCAACTTCAATCACCCTCGCACCACTCAGGACCAAAACCGCGTCACTAAGCGCCCCATAGACATCCTCGTACTTGGGCTGCACACGTACCTCCTCCACTTTCAACTCATCCCGTATCCGATCCGCTAGAGGTTGAGGTAGACTCTTCTGTCCTTGTTCCTGTCCCTGAACTAGTGGTCCAGGCTGCTGCTGCTGCTGCCGCCCCATCTTCTTCTTGAACCGATCAACAAGAGTCCCGCGGTCGTGCCAAACATCTCGTATCCAATCCGCTAGAGGTTGAGGTAGACTTTTCTGTCCTTGTTCCTGTCCCTGAGCTAGTGGTCCAGGCTGCTGCTGCTGCTGCTGCCGCCCCATCTTCTTCTTGAACCGATGAACAAGAGCACCGCGGTCATACGAAACTTGTCCTCTAACAGATGCCCACGACCAGCTCGGCGCTACGTATTCTGTTGTTGCTGGTCGGCCCCTCATTTGCCTCGCCTGACTATGGTGCTCAACATGCCACAGCAGTCCCTCGGGCAAATGCTCCCTCCACAGCCCAGCGGCGTATCCTCCATTAGGAAGATACTCCTCTTTGTAAGCCTGGGCCACTCCCGAGAAAGCAATCAACCTGTCCGTTTCCTGCGTTACTGGTCGAGAGCTGTAATCCTCCACCAGGCTCCACCACCGCCCTTCAAGCCTATACTCCTCAAGAGTGGCAGCTGCTAGATCTCTGGTTTTGGGGCTGTCTTGTATCTGCGCCCACTCGTCAAATCTGCCGGTGTCCTTATCCGTCAGAATCGGCGGTCCCTCTTCCGTGTCCTGCCACGGCAGTTGCGCCGTTGCCTTGAGCTCGCCACACTCCCACAGCAATCCCGCATCGCCAAAGTGGATTGTCCTTTGCGATAACACTTGTTCCTGGAGTGCCCATGCGCGGAAGCGAAGGGGATTGATGTCGTAGTCGTCTGCCATGACGGCAGTTCCCGAGTACCGTCTCGACCACTCGAGTGGTGGTGGGCCCAAGAAAATGCGGTATTGGGATTGGGGTGAACTGATGTTGGCATCACAGTCACCGTTTGTAGTTGTTGCAGTAACGTCGACAAACGAGCAATACTCGTATTGGATGTCGAATTGTTGTAAACCCTCGCTGCCGTCTTTGGAGCTGAGAGCAGCTAGGGTGCAGTAAGCATAAGAGTACACCTTGGCCATTAAGCTGGCTTCTCTGGCCCAGTCTTGCTCCGAGTCTTGGATGATGCAGAGGGAATCGATCCAGAGGTATCGTTGGCCTAGTTTTCGGGCGATATCGACTGCATCTTGAAAGGTTTTTGGAAGATCAGAAAACGAGATTCTGCTCATTCGCTTTGAAAGATTTGCCTTGGTTGTTGTGGCTGGACGCTTAGAGGGTGGTCCCCAGCAGTGGCTCAAGGAGATGTAGAACGGGAGCTCCTCAAACTCATTCGAGTCCAGACAGACTAGTTTGACATCGTCCCCGAGGTTTGGCGCTTCACTACATTTGAACGCTTCGACATCCAGGAGTCTGGTGGGCAAAAAGTCCTTTGACTTGTTCTTGCATTTTGTGTGATTCCGTTGGCAGTGATCCAACCAGTCCTTCATGAGCATCTCGTTGAATTCCGCATTGTTCTCTTTGTACCCTGCGAGGGGTAAGAACTTGGGGCCTACATGAGAGAGCGTGGGTGCTGTGAGTGACTATGAAGCGAAGCGTTCCCAACAATTAGACACGAAAGAGAATGTCACTTACACCATGAAGATGGAGCAGGATAAACAGACCCGGAGAAGATGCCATCGTGATTTATACACTTAAAGGTGAAGTGCTTGGTTTCGTAAAACAGACCCCTCCGGAACGTCAGCGGGAGCGTCTCGGCGTCTCTGAGATTGATGTTTGGATCTTGTTGTGCAAGGTCCCGCGGACTTGTACAAGTAAACCGTGGATTGGGGCTCGTGACCATCTTGCACAGGTCGCATCCATTTTTCTTTGCTTCAGATTGCATATCTTTCCACGATCGCAGTGTGATTTCAGGGTCGGGGTGGTTCCTGGTGTATTTCTCCCCCCAAGGGTCATTATGGCTCCATACGGGTTTTACCCAAGAGAGGGACCCAAGCCAGGCGGGAACCTGGGAGCAGACGTCGCAAAGTTTTGGAGCCATTTTGAAGCTCAATGTATATCGGGAAGGCTTTGCAGTCGGCGATCAGAGAGGTTTCGTCCAAGAGCAGGCTATGGTGACCATGTTGAACTCCAGGCAGGCTTCCGCGAACTCGAATGGCGAAGAGATACGGATGCCTGATCCGGGAGGGGACCAATGACAGTATGACACTCCAAATAGGAGCCGATGCTACGCTCCCCCATTGTGACAGTAGTGTAAAAAGAAGGTAAACAGAAAGAATAGCGGGGAAAATGTCAAATAAAAAAGAGGTCGTACCCGGAATCGAACCGGGGTTGCCGGAACGTTCTGAAGCAATCAGAATCCGGAGTGATAACCGCTACACTATACAACCTTTTGAGTTGTGCTGTTATTATTGTGCGTGTGCTGGGATGCACTCTCATAAAGCTCGGGTGAGGCAATTCGGAGCTTTTTCTAGAGAGGTGGGACAGTGGTGGGGATGTGGGCATTGGTGGGCCGTGTTGGGCCGTGGTGGGCGTCATGGGAAAAGCCGCAGGTGCCCGCCCCCGAGCTCGCTGGAAGCACATGATGTCTGTCGCTCGAACTCGACGTCGCTTTCGGTTGGAGTTAAGGAACGGCGACGATGGAAAGGTTGTTGATTTTAATAGTAGTAGTGGTAGTAACGGGTAAGAAAAAGAAAAACCAGGCCAGCCTACAAAGGTACGGTACCCAGGACCGGAGTGCCGGTGAATGGAAGCATAATGAATAGAACCAAATGGCCTGTCAACACTCTGTCGGGCCAAAAAGGGTGTGATCAATTGAATGGATTCAGAAGTGTGTACAAAATGGGGAAAAGAAGAAGACTTGAAGTTCCCAAGGCCTGGGCATGTCAGATTGTCAGGTACAAGACTTCTCGTGCCCAACCTTTTTCCCTGTCAGGTACCGACCGTACCAGGCCCTATCTGTGCATAAGTTCCTTCCTTCCTTCTACATCTCGTCTGTGTGTGCCTTCCCAAACTTGAGCCTCACATTATGCTCCTTCGTACTGGCATGTTAGTGCCTTCTGTAATCTACAAGGGTTCCTTCCCTCCCATAGATGAGGTGGTTGTGCGGGTCGTCCTGCAGCGTACACTAGTTCTACAGATTTACGAGTCCGTCGATCCAGTCCTAACCGCTCATGTCACTTACCTATCTGAAAAAAAAAAAAAAAAAAAAAAAAAAAAAAAAAAAAAAAAAAAAAAAAAAAAAAAAAAAAAAAAAAAAAAAAAAAAAAAAAAAAAAAAAAAAAAATAAAAAGAGAAAAAAAGAAAAAAAGAAAAAAAGAAAAAAAGAAAAAAAGAAAAAAAGAAAAAAAGAAAAAAAGAAAAAAAGAAAAAAAGAAAAAGAGAAAAAAAGAAAAAAAGAAAAAAAGAAAAAAAGAAAAAAAAAAAAGTGAGACGTGGTGATCACGAGCAAGGAAGGATACTGTGATGAACAAAGAAAAAAAAATGACAAAAAAAAGAGGTCGTACCCGGAATCGAACCGGGGTTGCCGGAATCCTTCTTTAACGTTGGAGACTCAGAATCCGGAGTGATAACCGCTACACTATACAACCGTTGATTGATTGATGGAAGTGCTCTCCCAATATAGTACTCATGTAACACAAAGCAAAGTCAGTCACAACATTGAATGTCCAATCACCACTCGCTGTTTTTCTTTCTTCAAATAACACCGTCTCACGAGAATCACCTCAGTCACTCACCAAATAATTTATCAGCTTTAATATCGATGTCATGTGGATGCTTCAGAACATGGAAATGTTATGACATGATATTTCTTCACTTGATTATATTGTAATGTCAAGCTTTTTCTTAAAAGCAACGCGATCAGCTTCTTCCACTTTCAGTTCTCTCCCCCCGAGCGCCGTCTTCGATAAAAATCTCTTTTAAAAGTCGTGTAATACTCGATACCTCAGATCCCACCCCCATCCCATCGATGGAACCCACCATATGCTCATGCTATCTATGCATCCCAAACAAACGATAAGAAAACCATCATTATGTACTTGTGCGTAACGTAAACACAAAGAAAGAAGAGACTGAAAAAAAACGCTGTCTACGAACGTTCTATCGCCGAACCAGATCACCGAATAAAGAAGAAAAAAAAATCACCGCCTCCCCCTTCTGGGATCCAACGCCTCCGCCCTCCTCGCATCCCTAATCTCCTTGGTTCCCAAACTTCCCAGTCCGCCTTCCATCCTCCTCTCCCACCCGCCGAGCCTGACCACAAGACACGTGGCATTATCTCCATCTTTCGACACCTCGGTCGCATACTCGACGACATGTTTGGCTCCTTCCTCGGGCGTCTTGGCCTCTTTAATCACGTCCACGATCTCCTGATCGCTCAGCGTGCCGCTCACACCGTCGCTCATGAGCACCAGAAACGAGTACTCGGCCGGCTCCATGTTGACCCGAACGATATCCGGCTCGGCGGACACGCCGATGCGCTTGGATTGCATGTCGCCAAAGGCGCGCGAGTTGGCGAGGCCCGAGATGCGTTCCTCGCCGAACGAGTCGGTGACTAGCGACTCGGCGTAGCGCATCAGGCGACGGGTCTCGGTGGGGCTGGAGGGGTGGTGGTCGTGGGTTAACGGGCGAGGAAGGCCGGTGGCTGTTTCGCAGAGCAGGACTCTAGTGTCGCCTACGTGGGCTACCAGTAAAGTGCTGTGTGCGGCCGGGTGCCAGAAGGGTGCGGGGGTGGGAGTGGCGATCAGGGCGATCGAGGCCGTGGAGCCGCCCTTAAAGCGCGCGGTGCCGCCGATGCCGTGCCCGGAGGGCGGGAGGTGCGGCTGGCCGAGGACTTCATCCTTGTTGACGGGGTAGTCGGCAACGTGAGGGTCGTCGGGGTCGGGCTTGCGGGCTTGGGCGGTGATGAAGTCGAGGTCGGCGCGGAGGAAGGCGTAGGTGAGCACGGACTCGACGGTTACGGGCGTGGTGACGGGGGTTTCGTCCATTTCCTTCTGGAGCCTGTTCTTGAGGGTGTTGTCGTCCATGGAGGAGGCGGCGTCAGAACCCGAGTAGCGGGCCCGGGTGGCCGCTCGTTCGGAAAAGTAGCGGCAGGTGAAGCGGCGGAAGTAGCCTCCTACTGTGTTGCGGTATTCGCCTAGAAGCTTTGTCTCCAGCTCTTCGGCTTTGGCTTCGTCTGCTGCTGCTGGTACGGGATCGTCTCCGTCAGGGGGCGGTTCATGGGAAGCTTCTTGGACGACGGCATTGCCCTTTGTTGCCGGTACATTGAGTTGATCCTGGACTTCTTCGGGGCTCTTCATGTCGACTCGATTAAGTGCGTCTCTGCTGCTCCTGGGGGCACTTCCCGACGTTTCCGTTGGATTACTCAAGCTAGTATCCAGGCTTGTGCCCTGATGTTGTAAACTACTCGGGAGGCCAAAGTCGAGTGCTGCCTGCTCGATATAGCCATGTAGCTCGTCCCTTAGGAACTCACTGCACTCGGTGCCGCCATGGCCATCAAAGACACCAAAGTAGAAGATCTGGGGGTCTCCAAAGGAGCTGTTGGCGGTGGTGTTCTCGGTAAGAGACCGCGACTGACGGCGAACGAGGCTCATGGGGGCTCGCTTGGCGAATGACGGCATGCTGATGGTGCCAGCCTGGTTTGTATCTTCATTGTAGTTGCGTTGGCCGCGAGAGACGGAGGCGCCAAAATGGTGTTTTGCGCTCCGTAGCGGGATCCGGACGACGGTGAGGTCGCGGCCGGGCATGTTGGGAGGTACGGCAGCAGGAGCAGCTCCGGGATCCTGCTTGTGTGGTACTGATGCCGATCGCGGGAGCTTATGGTGGGGATGCTGTAAGCGGGAATCAGGATGTAGGGAGGACGACGGCAAATGGGTGACGAAGTAATTGTGGAAATTGCGCTTCGAGGATCGATCGGTGAGGCTATGGCTTCGGAAGCGGTCGCAAAGCTCACCGGTGCTTGCTGTCGAGCTGAGTGAGGTTCTTGAAGGACGCGCATATGCATCGAGGTAGCGTCTGCCGACTGCAGAGCGCAGGACCCGCGGGCCGGGCATCGTTACTCGTCTCATGGGAGGATGATGGAAGAAGGTGGAGAGATATCCCATAAAAGCATCCAGCAGTTCGGTGTCGTAGGCAGCTCTGGGAGCTTTCGGAGGAGCAGCGGCGGCGGTGGTGTGGAAAGAAGCAGGGTCGACGTGTTGGAGAGCAAATACAAGAGACTGGGTTGGGGGACGGCGGCGCACTGCGGCCATTGCCTAAGGTGACGACGACGAGGTGTCAAGACACGTTGTAGGGAAAGACGGAGAGAATCCCTCGAACGGTGGGAAAGGGAAGATGGGGAGATGCTAGAAAAAAAGAGACGAAAAAGAGGAAACCGGCCGAAAAGGTTGACGTCGGTCCCGTCTCTTGGTCGGGAGTGGGCTCCCATTGTCTTGGGCCGTCCAGTTAGCGGTCTCGGCGGCGCGCGCTATATTATTACCTAATTTTTTCTTTTTACGGCAATTTTCACTGCTAGCCACTATTCTACGCCAACCCTCCCACGTTTCACTCTAACTGTGGACAGGAAACAAGCAAACACCTTGATTGAATGCAGGATCTGTGAACACGAGGCAAACAAATCTTGAAAAGGGCTCTCCTTTCCATCTGCTGGACGAGACGAGACATTGGATGGTCCAGATCCGATCTCGGAAGGCCCGGTCTGAAGCATCATCTGAAGCTGTACAAAAAAGAGCAACACAAAGCGCGGTAATTACCCGTATCAGTTCGGTCAAATTGCGAGTTGTGTAGGTATGCACAGCTGCACTAACAATTTCGCCTTCCTAGATTACTAACCTTGCCGCTTCACCAAATGATCCTAGACTTGCAGACTTGTCAACAACCACTGGACTCTATGGACATCTCTGTTTCTCCCGTCAAGTCAAGAGTTGGGCTCGTGGCGTTTTCGTCTCGGCGAATCACAAGTGAGTAGAAAGATGAAGCGTCACGGTCTATGAGTTCAATCTCAAATTGTCATGCACTGTTTCCCTCTTGATATTTTATAACAAGAGCAACTTGTGCTGATCACGTAGACTAGGTAGTCTTTGATATCAGGCATCGACAACTGACTGCTTGGAGTATCGAGTGCAACAATTCAACCTTGGAAGAGGTGCTCTTGATTGGATTGAACTTTACTGAGTGGGATCCCCTTTTCCCGAATGTTTGAAGGATCCGATATAGACGAGACATCACCAACTGCATGGAAGTAGTCCCTCTCATCAATCACCTCATCCCATTCCCAAACCTACCATGTCAACACCTACCAAACCACCACCCCTCAACGGCGGTGCCGGCATCGCCCCTTCACATCTCGAAATCATCGACATCGTCCCCGACGGCGACATAATTCTAGACGTAACCTTCGAGACCTCCAAACCCGTCATCTTCGCCGCCAAGAAAGCCTTCGCCGCCTTCTCTTCGCGCCCAACTCCTCGGACCAGCAACAAGACATCGGGACAAGGACCCGCAAAGACACCCCTAAGACCACCAAGACCACCGCCCAAGCCCAGAGTCAGGGTCGGCTTCCGAGTCCATCTATCGGTGCTGAAGGAGCACTCACCCTACTTTGCCCGTCTGCTGTCAGACACGCGTTTTGCAGAAGCCAAAGCTGTCGAGGCGGCGTTTGCCAAGCTCTCGCTGCAAAATGTCAGTCCTGGAGAGGCGGACTGGACTCAGCTGCCGAGGGTGAGCATCCGTGAAGATGACGAGGCTACGCAGAGTGCCGAGCTGAGGTACGTCTTTCATGATTTGCTGTATATACTGCATCATGGGGGTTTGCCCGCACCACCAGCGCCGACAGTGGAAGAAACACCACCGCCAACAGACGTAACACCGCCGGTAGAGCCTCATCCAGCACAAGTACCACCAACCGAGCCCAAGGCAGCACCAGCACCAGCACCTACACCAAAGTCAGTATCCAAACCTGCAACCAAGACAGCAACGCCGGTAAAGGGCCAAAGACCTGGTGGTCAAACATTAGGCAAGACACCTGCCAAAACACCAGCCAAAGCCCAGCCAAACGGCCTAAAAAAGCCGCTGGAAAAGACGCCACCAGAGCTACGGGTAGACGAACCGAAACAACCATCCACACCTCCCCTCACAATACCCTACCTAATAACCCTCTCCCTCCTCGCCGACCGCTTCTCCTGCACCTCCTCCCTCTCCCGTCTCGTCTCCTCCTCCCTCTCCACCAGTTCTAGCTCCCCACTCACTCCCCAGATCCCAATCAAATGGCCCCCCACGCCCACCCGCATTACAAAGGATCAAGACGGTCACGCCCTCACACTAGCCGGGGAAGAGCTCCTCCGGCAAAAGATACTGGTTTCCTGGCTGCTGGATTTCCCCCTCAAATTCCAGGCTGCTACGAGGGAGTTGATCATGTACGGGAGTAGACGGTGGACACTTTCTGCCACTCCCGAAGACGACGAGGAAGAGGACGGTGACGATACTAGCCGAGGTGGTGGTCTGGGGACCTCAGCAGCAGAGAGTATGAGGAGGTACAAGGCAAGATGGTGGTCCCTCCCCGACGTCTTGGAAGATGAACTCTCGTACCGGCGGAATTGCCTTCTTTCTGTTCTGGCGTCCATCCCACGCCACTTTCTCCGGCTTTACATTGTCCGCCCGCCACAAACCCGGTCCATAAACACCAGCAGCGCAGGCATAGGCGCCAGCTTCACATCCAACGCCGCCTCGGCTTTGCAAGCGGCTGCTCAAGGGAGGCAGTGCAAGCTGGGCTATGAAAGCAGCATGAGTTGCGATAGTTATCAGTTGGGCGAGATGATTCGGTTTCTGTGTACCAAGGGACTTTTTGCCCTGGTGGATTTCAGTCCCATGAGCTTTGACCGGGCTATTAATCAGTACGATGGCGGGGAAAACCCCCTCGCAAAGGTCGACGCTGCTAATGGGCCAGGGACAGGTGTAGTATTTGGTCCTCCTAAACCTTCCTTTGGTGGTAGGGCAGGGACAGGGTTAGGTAGTGGGCTGGGAGGCATCTCGACCATGGAAGTCAGCCACTTTATTTCTATCCTGCGCCAGTGTCCGAGTTACCAGATTGACCGGAATCATACCAATTGCGGCTTCAGGACGAGAATATTGCCGCTTTTGGAGTACGTCCAGGCCATGTTTAGCAGCGAGATCATCACGATCAAGAGAGGGGAGTGGGAGAAGAGGAAGGAGGAGGTTAGTTGGGTTAGTTTGGCGCAGGCGCGAGAAGATGATGATAATGACAGGGAGAAAGGGAAGAGGGTGTTCAAGTTCACCAGAAGTCTTGCGGCTGATCCGAGAATGAGATATGCTAGCACGTTGGGGACGGGTAAGATGGCCATGGAATTATTCCTGGCTGACGAGTGGGATTGGACGGCAGAAGAGTATTGAGGGGTGTTTGTTGTTGTATGGCCTTGGGGACGACCTAAGGGCGGAGTGTCAGTTGCATGAGTTGGCATATAGACGGTAACACAATGCTTGATCAAAAGCTGCTTACATGATCAGATAAACAGATAAAGTATAGAAGGTCAAAACGACATCTCAACAGTCGCCTCCGGCAACGTCTTCCAGTCCAAGGACCTTGATAGCGGCTTGTTTCGTTGGGATGGTTGATGCAGGCATTCTCCTCAATACCTGCTCTTCTTCCCGCTCAACCAGTCAAAGAGGCTGGCTTTCTCGCTCGTGTCATGGCGCGACTCGACGAGGGCTCCGTTACCGATTTGCCGCCGCCTTTGACCTCAACCTTCCGTAGAATCATTGGCCATTTCCCATTCACTTCGCGATATCTCATCACGAGAAAAGAAACAACGACGACCAGCCAATACAGATTGTACGCAATGACGGAGCCGTATGTTGCCGAGTTGGTCCAGCCGAACATGGCATTGAAGATGCCCCAACCGCCTCCGCCATTGACAGTGGGACTACAACAGTCCACATGCCAGACAGATCTGTCGACGTCGTAGGAGCCAGGGCCGCTGCCGAGCTCAGCCGCGTCACTTCCGATGGCGTTCGCCCATTGCTGGTTCTCGAAGGCCCATATAGCGCGAGAGAAGAGGCCGGCTGCGACGAGGTATAGGAGTGATGTCGAGAGGACGAGGAAGAGCTGGAGCTTTGTCGATGATCCGAATCTGGGAATAGCCTCATCAGTTACACGTAGCCGACAATCGGAGAGGAGAAGAAGAGACTCAACTGGTACAGAACCACCCCAACCAAAGCTCCCACGATAATTCCAGTAATAGCAGGAATTGGGATCGAGCTGGCAGGCGCCGCAAACGACACACCCGCCACAAAAACAATCGCCTCCACGCCCTCTCTCAACACCGTAACGAACGGCAACACAAACATGACATACCTTTCCATCCACGTCTTCATCTTGGCCCACCAGCTCTCTCTCTTTTCTGCGCCATCCGTGGTAACTCTTGCATCGTTCCTCTTCTTCTTCTTCTTCCCCTCCATAGCTCTGACCATCTTCCCCCTCCAACTCTGCCTCATCCTGCCCACCCTCAGCAACGCCGCACCCACCACACCAATAATCAAACTCGCCAACAAACAAAATGCCCCTTCCCAATTCAGTTCTGCACCCGAGCTCTCCCACTTGTTGACTCCCAAAGTGTAGAAGACCCCGATGACGGCGCCGCCGATGATGATACAGAAGAGAAAGCCGGAGATGGTGCCCAAGAGGATTTGTCGGCGGAGGGCGTGATAGACGTGGAGATCAGCGGGCTGTGAATGGGAGCGGGAGAGACGTTTATCATGCTGGGCTAAAGTTTGGGCAGGGGATAGGATTTCGCCTGGCTGGTCTCGTGCAGCTTTGGGCCTGGGTTCACCGGTATGGTCAAGGGGAATTGTCGCTGGGGACTCTGGCAATGACGGGCAGACAAGAGTTTGCTTGAGAAAAACGAGGAGGACGGAGATGATGACGGATGTCTCGAGGGTCTCGCGGAACACGAGGAGGAAGATGGGAACGGAGAAGAGTTGCATTGTGGATCTGTTGTTTGCTGTCCTTTGCAAAGGTGGGGATTACCAAGTGGTGCGTGGCAAATGGATGGAGAGAAAGTTGATGGTGGAAGAGTGGGAAAACAAGGACGAAGTAGGTACAAAAGGAAATATGGAAGCGAAGTGGCACTCGGCACTCTTTCTTTCACACAACGAGGGTGACTTCCCGAACTTGAAGCATGAACAAGGACAAGTTCGTATGGAAGGAACACACGACATCTTTGTGTGCCATGGAGCTAAACAGGGAAGGAGGGTCCTGTTCTTCCCAAGAAAAAGGAAGGAACCGGTCGTCAGCAAGTGATCATGTGCACGACAGGAGTTCCCTCATTAGTTGTCACGCTTTGCCTTCCGGACTCCAGGGAAGGAGCTGTTATCCTGCCATGTCGACTTTTTCGGGTTGCTGTTAGCCGGGAATACAAACTCGGATCAATGCCAGGGTAGTAGCATTGGACACTCAGTGGGCGGTGTTGTAAGACGTACGTACCTACCTAGTACATAAATTCGGGTTCTCGACATCAATCAATGCTCATGCAGTGATTTACTGTCCGCGGTCACACATACCTGGGGTACAAACGACCTTCCCCATGGTTCTATCACGCAAAAGTGGGCTCTACGGTCTTGAAGCGGAAGGAGCTTGCTTGACCCGCTGAGGCTTCCAAGGCCTAGAGGTAGGCCTAGGTGACACCTGGTAAAATGGGAAAGAGTGAGCGGTTTCCGTGACAGAGCAAACCCAAGCTTTATCAAATTCCACGACATGTCCACTTTGCCATCTCGTCTCCAGCCTCCATCATATGAGCCTTCACAATGACGGCATTCTCACGGATCGTTCTCCTTACCATCATCACAGCAGCACACGCTGCCACTGTCGTCTACGACTTCAACGTATCATGGGCCGCGGCAAGCCCAGACGGCCTGGCCAAACGACAGGTCATTGGAATTAACCAGCAATGGCCGCCTCCGAGGATAGACGCCCAAGTTGGTGATCGCCTCATTGTCAACCTCTTGAACTCGCTCGGCGACCAAGACACTTCCCTCCACTTTCACGGCTTGTTCATGAACGGGTCAACTCACATGGACGGCTCTTCCATGGTCACACAATGTCCAATTCCGCCGGGTGCCAGTTTCACCTACAATTTCACCATCGACCAGCCAGGCACATACTGGTATCACTCCCACGCCCAAGGCCAGTATCCCGATGGTCTTCGAGGACCACTCATTATCCACGATCCCAAGACTCCATTCCAATATGACCAAGAGCTTGTTCTCACCGTTTCCGACTGGTACCATGAGCCCATGTCGGTGTTGCAACCTCGCTTCATGAGCAAGTACAACCCAACTGGAGCCGAACCAATACCCAATGCGGCGCTGATGAACGACACTCAGAACTTGACCATCCCCATGATACCCGAAAGAACTTACTCGTTCCGCATGGCCAACATTGGAGCCTTTGCTGGTCAGTACATCTGGATTGAAGGCCATAACATGACCATAGTGGAGATGGATGGTGTCTATGTTCATCCAACGGAGACAAGCATGATCTATCTGTCCGCTGCTCAGAGATGCAGCTTTCTCGTCAAGGCCAAGAGAGAAACCTCGAGAAACTTTCCCATGATAGCCAGCATGGATACGGTAGGTCTTTTCGGTCTTTCACTAGCGGGCTAGATAGATAGATGACTGACATGGAGGATACAGACTCTCTTCGACACCACTCCCCCTTCCCTCAACCCCAACGTAACCAGCTACCTTCTCTACAACAACACGGCCCCTCTTCCCACGCCAAGCCCACTCGATTCCTTCACACCCCTCGACGACACTCACCTCCATCCCCGTGACAACCTCGGAATCCTCCCTCTTCCCGACCAAGCCATAACCCTCAACATATCCATGTCCAACCTCGCCTCCGGCGCCAACTACGCCTTCTTCAACAACATCACCTACGTCGCTCCGCTCGTACCCACCCTCTACACGGTCCTCTCTTCCCCCAACTCCTCTTCTTTTGAACTCACCGCCAACGCCCAAATCTACGGCACCTACACGCACCCCTACATCCTCCCCCACCACTCGATAATCCAACTTGTGCTAAACAACCTCGACACAGGCCGCCACCCCTTCCACCTGCACGGCCACAACTTTCAGGTTCTCCACCGCTCGGGACCCGACGAGGGACCGTGGTGGTCCACGTCCTCAAACCTCAACGAGCCCAGCTATAACCACACCATAAAAGCCCCCCCAATGAGACGGGATACACTATTAGTGGAACCAAACGGGAACGCAGTCCTAAGATTCAGAGCTGATAACCCAGGCGTGTGGTTGTTTCATTGTCATATCGAGTGGCACATGATTAGTGGGTTGGCGGCGACGTTTGTAGAGGCTCCTTCAATCTTACAAAGGACACTGCAAGTCCCGGAGGATCACTTCTCTGCCTGTAAGCGTAAAGATGGAAAAGGGAAGGATATCCCAGTGCAAGGTAACGCGGCGGGACGCGGGCAAAGCAGTGATGCCGATCCGAAGGAGTGGTTGGTGCTAGACGGGCAACCTTGCCCGCCGGGGGAGTTGCACTCGGGATTCACAAGGGGAGGGGTGGTGGCTTTGGCGATTAGTTGTTTGACTGGTCTGTTGGGCGTGGTGGTGGTGGGTTGGTATGGCTTTTCCGAGCCTGCTGCGGCGGTTGGAAATGAAAAAAAGGAGAGCGGCGAAAATGTGTCTGAGTCTGGGGTGTACTCGGAGAAGAGCAAATCAGTTGGTAATAATGGTGCGGAGGCAGCTCCGGCTTCAGGAAAGAAGAAGCTAGATGTTGCCGCCTCTGGTCTTTTAACTGATGTGATGATCAGACGTGGGACTGAAGCTGTTGAATCCCAGGCTGTGTCTTTTGGAAGTGAGGAGGAGGCTGTTAATGCTGTGGGCAAGGGGATGGATGGGAATGGCAAAAAGAGGCTGGGAGGAGGAAGTTGGGAGGGAAAAGGGCATGGATGTTGATGCTATCACCAGAGCTTAAAGTGATGTAGTGAGGAGGGATAAGAAGTGGTTGGTGATTGGGAATAATTGTAATGGTAATAATGGGGGATATTTAGGTAAAGGATGGCGTCATATTGAATGAAGAAAGTAGATATCATCAAGACGGACATGTATGAAGGTGGTAGTAAATTGACTCTAATAAGCCACAAACTCGCTAGGTAGCTAAAATCGCTAATGTTATGCACGCACTGAGAAAACACCGCTTAACGAATAGGCAGGTAGAGACCATGCCATGACATCAAGGCCAATTAAAAGCCCATGCCGCGCCAGAGACAGACAGACACTTTACATCAGGTGCAACGTCTCATCCTTCTCCCTCTCACCCCCACCAGCGCTAGGAACAGTCTTACTCTCCTTGTCGCCCTCGGTCCTGCTCGGGCTCGGCGCGCGAGGGACTTCATACTGGCCCTGAGCCTCCAGCGCCTGGAATTTGCGCACGACACGCTCAATACCATCGCAACCTCTCTCCAGGACCTCGCGGGTAGGACCATATGACAGGCGCACAAAGTGGTGGCAGGGGGAATCGAACAAGTCGCGACGCTTGCTAGGGTTCAGATCAAAGAAAATACCCGGCACGACGATGACCTTCTCTTCAAGACAAGCCTGAAAGAAGTTCAAACCGTCGGAAATCGGGTTGGGCAACCACTCGAGGTTGAGCCACAGGTAGAAAGTCGAGTCGGGGACGAGTCTGATCGAAAAACCGATTTCCCTCAAACGGCCGACGACGAAATCGCGCTTATCCATAAAGTGGCGCTGCAAAGCCTTCATCTCCGCTTTCACCAGCGTGGGTTCAAGCATGGGGATGGCCGCCTCCTGGAAGGGCACGTTGGTGCCGCCGTCGAGGTAGGAGCCGCACGAGCCAATGGCCTTGATGAACTCCTTGGGTCCCAAGATCCAAGCTACGCGCCAGCCGGGCAGGCGGAAGCGCTTGGTCAGGCCGTCGATGATGAGGACGTCGTCCTCGTCTACGTCCTTGATGTTTTCGGCGGCCGAAATGGTGGTGCCGTCGCAGTTGGAGGTGTAGTTGTATCCCGAGTAGAACTCGTCCGAGACAAGAGTGGCGCGCTCGCGGCAGATATCTTGGATTTCGGCCAACTCGGGGTTGGCGACGACGCGGCCGGTGGGGTTGCGCGGGTTGGAGGTGATGATGACCGAAGTGCCACGGGCGATTTCCTCGGCAATCTTCTCGGGGTGGATGTGGTAGCCGTCTTCTTCGGAAAGCGGGACGGGGATGGCGGCAAAGTTCTTGAACAGGGATAACATCTCGTTGTAGGCCGTGTAGTCGGGGATGAAGAAGCCGACGTAGGCGTTGTTGAGGACGGCGGCGATGCGGATCAGACCGGCGCGACCGCCGGGCACGATGGCTACGTTCTCCCACGTGTACTTGGATTCTTTACCTTGGCGGTGCATCTCGTTGTAGAGGTTGGCGACGGCTTCGCGGAGAGGCTTGATGCCGGCTGTGGGACCGTACTCGCGAGAGTTTACCGAGATGTCGAGCTGCTGGGGGCGGGGGAAGCAGCCCTCGATTTCATCGTCGACTTCGGGGGCGCCCTCTGTGATTTGTGTGTTGGTGGGTGATATCGCAACGTTACTGGGGTGGCAGGTAAACACGTACGTCCGAGGTTTGCCCACTTCTCGGGCTCCTCAAAGAAACCATACTCGCCGGCTTGCTCGGAGCACCAGATGACTCCGGTGGAGGATCGAGTGGCATCCAGGCCAGCATGAGGAAGATGTCTATTCGGGAAAAGGTCAGAACAATGGTTCATCCGATTTCAGCGGGTGGCACGGACGACGACGTACCCCTCATGAGCTGCTCTGAACTTTCGGTGAATCTGGCTGGTTGCCTCTGAGTTCCTGATTAGCCTGGAAAACATGTTTGCGATGATGCCCTGGGTCAGAACAACATACCAGTAGCGCTGGGCTCTCCAATGGAGAAGCGACGGGCAGGTCTGGGGATACCAGTATTGCGGTTGATGCTGAACTTCCTGTTGTGGAAGGCACCATGGTGACCATCGGGGGGTTGGTGGGAAGCCATTGTGAAAGACACTGCTTCTCCAGGTCTTGTGATGCGATGATTGGGAGAGTGAAGAGTTGAGGAAGTAGAACCAAAAGCGAAGAGCGAACGGGAAGAATAAAAGGAATTCATTCACCGGTCGAGTCAAGTGAAGGTACAGTAGTACAGTACCTCTAGTCTAGGTACTAGGTTGGGCTGAGCTACCCCGCGGGACCTTGAAACCTGAACGGGAGGGGTCATCCAATCACATCTTTCCAAAAAGGACAATGGCCGTACCAAAACACCCCACATTGTTTCCATAGTTGTCTCAAGATGGTAGTTACGATCTGTTGTCGATGACGCCGTGTTCCCCGAACAAGGGTTGGGGGTCATTGTTGTCCAGTGTCCATTCAGGAGGTGGTAGAGGTGAAGGAATGGAGAAACATCATGCCAAACAGTAAGAACCCCTGCAGTTGCCAACACCCCCTTTTGCTATTCCCTCTGTTGGTGAAGACTGCGAATTGCTATTTGAAACGCTGATGGCCCGGATTTGCAAAAACAGGGGTCTGATTTTGATGGGAGAGGACACTTATACCCTTATACCGGGGGGACAGCTACCCCAGATGGCAGTGGCTAGAAGGCTTAGATGTGGTCTGTGCACCAGCACCTTTTTCTGCAAACTCCCCCTTTTGCAACGATTTTGGGCTGCCGGAATTATTTGCAGCTGCAAGGGTTCTTACTGTATTCCTAAATCCCGTATCGTCCTTCCGCAACCCACGGACAACTCGGTGTCGACGGCGGGGTCACGGCACACGGCACACGGGGGAGAGGGAGTTCAAGAGGTTCAATGGCGGTACATGTAGAAGTGGGAGAAAGATTTCCATGAGATCCATTTGCTGTGTACCTCGCTGATGTTGAAGTTGCAAGTAAAAGGGTCAAGGTTTCCCTATAAATGTCTAACAGATATGCGATGCCATGGATACAGAGAGAGCCAGGTCAAGCGGCCCTTTAGGGTTTGTACGGTTCTAATGGTAACGATATCTCTGTGTTACCTTTGTCCCCATCTCTGTAGACCTCAGCCCTCAAGTCACGATGTGCATGGATCCCCAACCGGGTGGTCCGGATCAAGAATGGGGAACCCCTGCAGAGAAGATCAGGGGTTACAACGGTCGTCTTGGTCGTCCGGAAACATGCGGAGCAGTTCGTCATGTCCCAGCTCGTGATAGCCACTCACGTCGCCGTCGCTGTCGCCGTCGCTGTTCGTCGTTCGGATCAGTGGACATGGCGAAGGTCCCCTAATCCTCACCGACATTCTCGCAGATTGGAGCAATGTTGGACGTCCTATTTTTGAAACCGACATCGGATCGCTCGGGCACTCTCTCTGGGGGGGACGGGTTGCGAAAAAAAGTCTATAAAGGCTAGTCTGCTGGGCAAAGGACGTCGAAGGAAGAGTGACCTGAGTCGATGTTCGCCAAGAGGGAGGGGAGGCCGTATGGATGTTGTTACCCAAATCTGTCCCCTTGCTCTTCGGGTGGGCCAAAGAACCGTCGTAGGGCTGAGGCACAGTGAGGCTCTTGATGATGATCTCTTGCCAAGCTTTTGAACAGCCTTTGAGGGTGAGAGCCTCATCCTACCCTTGACCGGGCGCCCTCCTGCCGTGACTTTGTGTATTTAAAGTCCTGGCCACCCTCCTTCCGAGTCGTTGGAACAATGTCTTCCGAGTCTCGTCTTCTGGTTCCAGCTCGCCCGTCAGGCTGACAGGCTGACAGCTGTCTGTAAGGTACCTTTGTAAGTCTCTCAACACTTGCAGACCTATCAGGCTATGGGCACTGCTGACTCGGAACAAGTCACCATGGACACGTGGCTATTGGGGCTGAGGACAACCTGTGTTCAGAGAAGCCCATGCCCCCAAGGCCGCATCTAGAAAGACCAAGCCTCAGGCACCATGGCGATGAATGCTTCAGGCAAATTGGTTCTTTGAGGTTGCACGGGAAACAAACTTTGGAGGCTGAGATGTTTGGAAAACATGGCAGTAACTGCCGTGGGGGCTGTGCAAGGCTTCGCCCTTGAGGGCTTCCGGTGAACTCCCAGTGGGTCATTCCCCAGAAATTGTGGAGCTAGCCCAAACGGTAAGTGACCCGTGATTCGCCCCGGTTAAGGTACCAACAGCACTGCCGCAAAAG
Organism: Pseudoneurospora amorphoporcata; assembly: GCA_033297205.1. Classification (NCBI taxonomy): domain Eukaryota; kingdom Fungi; phylum Ascomycota; class Sordariomycetes; order Sordariales; family Sordariaceae; genus Pseudoneurospora; species Pseudoneurospora amorphoporcata. The sequence continues at coordinate 62,230 of MU859220.1, read as the reverse complement.
TTACACCCAACATCTCTTGCATCTCTTTCATCTTCTTTCCGCATTAAACGCCCTGACAACGCGCTCACTGCAATGTAAAAACGAGCCTCTTTGTTGAAATATTACATGGCACAAGCCTCCGGGGCTTTTGGAAAGGCAACTTGACCCCGCATGATGGCGGGGACATCTGTTAGTAGAGGTAATTATTGCCTCTATAAGAGGGACGTCAGCTTGGAACCCGGTTATCGAGTTTAGCCACGGTTGAAGCCAGCGCATAGGTACCGCATCCCTTACAATCCACTATATCATTTCATCCCTAAGCGCAAACAGCGGTGGCGGTTACCCAAGGTAATTTGCAGATGCCAAGTACCTTAGTACGCAAGCACAAAGAAACAGCTACCTGTAGGTAAGCTGCAGGAAAAAGAAGGTCCATTAAAATAACACTGGAGACCTCGACAGTTTTTCCCCCAGCAACAACTCCCCAAATCATCATCAGCAGGCCGCCACAAACCAAGCTTCATTCGACTACCCCAATCATGTCGTCGAGCAATTCCGTTTCGAGATTGGCCAGAAAGGTGTTTGGCAGCTCGAAAAAGGTCAATTCCGACATCAGGAACCAGGGTCAAATGCCCGAACCCATCAGCCCCGCCCACGAAGCCCTCGCCTCCAACAATCCTTTTGCCGGCTCCGAGGCAGCCCCGCCCTCGTACAATGAAGCCATGTCAGGCAAGCCCGGAGCATCCAGCTCCATCCCCGCCGGCGCCGCCACCACCTACCGGCGTGTGACCTTTGACGGGAAAGTCGTCACGGACGAAGACGACCCCTACGCCTTCCTCTCCCTCTTCGACACGGTCTTTCTTATCGACGACAGCACTTCCATGACAGGCGACCGGTGGGATGAAGCTAGGGCTGCCATTGCCGCCATCGCGCCCATCTGTGTCGCTCACGATAAGGACGGCGTCGACATTTACTTTTTGAACCACGCCGAGAGCCACAAGAATCTCAAGTCGGCGGCCGACGTCAACAAGGCCTTCGAAAAGGTTAAACAACCCGAGGGAGCTACCTTCACAGGGAAGCGGCTCTGGGACATTTTGAAACCGTACCTGGACAAATACACGGATGGTTCCACGGATCGTCACGGCAATCTCCGGGCTAGCTGGGACCCCGAGAAGACGGGCGTAAAGCCGATGAATCTGATTGTGATTACGGACGGGGAGCCCAGTGACGATCCCGAGCCGAGCATCAAACTATGCATCAAGAGGTTGGAGGACGTCAAGGCACCGTACCATCAAATCGGCATTCAGTTCTTTCAAGTGGGAAATGACCAGAGAGCCAAGGAGGCCTTGGCGGACCTGGATGATAATCTGGTTGACGAGAGGGATATGGTCGATACGGTGACGTGGGATGATGGAGATACTCGAGCGAGGCAGTTGGAGGGAGAAAAGCTGCTCAAGGTTGTGTTGGGGAGTGTCGTCAGGCGGCTTGATCGTCGGAAGGCGGATAGCAAGGACACCAGGGGGAACAACAAGTAGCCGAAGCTCTTTCTTTACTTTGTTTTCCTCCTCGCTTCTTAGGATTTTGATTTCTTGGAGCTTACAGGTTGCTACCTAGATGGTCCGGAGCAAGGGAGGAATATCACCCATCAATGACTTTTCTTATTCTGTATTAGTTATTCTAGCCAGCCTTGCGTTCTAGCAGCAAAGACGTAATCAAAAACACCGACCAGCCCCATATCCCTAACCCTGATTATCAATGCACGTGAGACAAATTAACCGACACCGCATAAACCATGCCACAAGGGCGTCTTGGCACACCTCAACAACAAAACCCGCTAATTCCTACCGTGTCCGAACCTCTCAGTTCCATCTTTTTCGTCCAAACAACCTTTTATTTGGGGGGGCATCATCCCTATGGTCACAAACGGTCCCAAAACAGCGCAAAAAAAAAAACAATGGCCCCTCACGTAACACCCACCACCAAACTGCAAATAATCGGCGCCTTCAAGCTCCTCCGCTTTTTGCGGACTCGTCACCAGTTCCCCCCCGGCACCGTCTCCAACAACGACATCTTCCGCCTCTTCTCCGTCTCCCGCACCACCGGCTACCGCGTCCTCTCCGACATCTCCCCCAACAACAACAACAACAACAACTCAGCCGCCGACCACCACCACTCGCTACTAACCCAAGCCGAACGCGCCCTCCTCGACGCGGAGACCGCCGCCGCGCTCGAGGAGGAAGAAGAAAACGCCAAGATTGCCGAGATCATCAGCAATCCCAGGGAAGAAACCCGCGGCAGGAAGCGGAAACTCACCGAGAGGCACGTCGAGGTCATTGAAGCCTGGCTGGACCGCAATGGTGGGCGGGGGGAGGTCAAGTGGAAGGATGTACCCGTTGCTGCGGGACTGGGACTGATTCCGGGCAAGAACGGAAAGGGCGTTGTGAGCGGGGTTACGGTCAAGAGGGCGCTGACGGGGTGGAGGGAACGAAACAGGGAGTTGGATGTGGAGGATTGGACTAGAGCCAGGGGCGCGGGGGGGCTGAGGGGGAGTGAGAAGGCTAGGGAAAGGTGGGGGAGGGGTAGTGGGAATGGGAATGGGAATGGGGATTTGAATTTGAGGGGGGGAGGGGATGGGGAGGGTGCTGAACGGGCAGAAGGTGGGAATGGGGATGTAAATGGGCAGGGAGCGGGATCGGGAGCGGGAGCGGGAACGAGAGAGAGGGGAGAGTCGTCAGAAAGTGAGAGTGAGAGTGATGATGAAAGTGTGGTTGAAACGGGGACCGGGCCTTCGGGGGCTGGGGCGCCGTCTGGAACAGCAACGGCGAGTGGAAATGGAACTGCAAATGTTGCGGCACCGGCACTGGTTCCGGGTCCGGTAACAGGAAACGGTCATGTTCAACTCGGTAATGCAGGCGAAAGTCAGGCTCAGGAGCAGGAGCAGCAAAATCCCAAGAGGAGACGTCAAGGCCCCGATCCCAGAAATCTCTGGAAGAACCGATGGGAAATCGAAAGAGCCGCAAGGGAAGCTGAAGCTAAACGGCAGGCTGCGATTATAGCTGAGGAAAGGGCCAAGGCTAAGCAAGCGGCTGCTAAGGAACGGTATCGTTTGGCGCGTCAAAGGAAACGGCAGCAGCAGAGGCTGGAGAAGCAGCAGCAGAAGCTGGAGAAGCAGCAGCAGAAGCTGGAGAAGCAGCAGCAGCAAGGTCAACAAAAAGGTCAAGGTCATGGCCAAGGCCCGGGCCAGAGCGTGCCTTCTCCTCCTGCGCCCGTACAGCAGCAACAGTTACCTCTACCATCACAGCATCAACAATATCCACAGCAACCTCAGCAACAACAACAACAACAACAACAACAGCAACCACAGGGACAAAGACCATACACATCAACGAGTTTCGTCCCTCTCCCCACATACGGGCAACACGCAGCCGCAAGTGGTAGCGGAAGCGGAAGTGGACCACCAAGTGCACACCAGAGCTTCAATGGAGCACCCGCGAATTGGAACCCCAGTATTGACCAGAGAACCGGTGGCGGAGGAGAAGCAGAAGATATCATAATGCTCGGTCGACTTGCTGGCGTGTTGAGGTAGGACGATGACGCGAGGGATTGGCGACGGGTGGCGGAAGACGCAGATCCAGGCTCAGATCCAAGTTTAAATCTAGGCTTGGGGTCAGGCTAACTTCCAAGTCCCAGGCCTGGTCACGGTCAGAGTTACGGTGAGAGTTACGGTCTGGGTTACAGTGAGGGTCAGGGCTATGGTGAGGGCTACGGTTACGGCGAGGGCTACAGTCATGATCAGATTCCAGCAGCTCAGGAGCAGGCTCAGATTCAAGCTCAGGCTCAGGATCAAAATCAAGCTCAGAGTGAAGCTCAGATTGAAGCCCAGGAGCAGGATCAAAATCAAGCTCAGATCCAAGCTCAGATTGAAGCTCAGGAGCAGGCTCAAGCTCATGCTCAGATAGAAGCTCGAATCCAAGCCCACCAGATTCAAGCTCAAAATCAAGCCCGCCAGATTCAAGCTCAAGCTCGGGCTCGGGCTCGCAATCAAAGTCTGATTGAAGCTCAAACGCAGGCTCAGGAGCAGGCTCGGAGGAGATAGGCTCAAGCTCAGACTGCGCGTCGGGCTCTGCTTCGGTCTCAGGTTCAAGCTCAGATGGAAGCCCAGGAGCAGGCTCAGGCTCAGGCTCAGATTGAAACTCGAATTCAAGCCCAGCAGATTCAAGCCCAGGCTCAGATTGAAGCTCAGGCTCAGGCTCAGGCTCAGATTGAAACTCGGATTCAGATTGCAAACCAGAGGCAGGCTCAGGCTCAGGCTCAAATAGAAGCTCGAATCCAAGCCCACCAGATTCAAGCTCAGGCTCAGGCGCGGCGGCTTCAAGCCCAGGCTCAAGCTCGGATTGAAGCTCAGAGGCAGGCTCGGATTCAAGCCCAGGTTTGGATTGAGCCTCATCAGAAACAAGAGGCTCAGGGTCAGGGTCAAAATCAAGCCCACCAGAAGATCCAAGCTCAAGCTCAGGCTCGGGCTCGCAACCAAGGTCTGATTGAAGCTCAGACTGCGCGTCGGGCTCTGCTTCGGCCTCAGATTCAAGCTCAGGAGCAGCAGGCTCAAGCTCAAGCTCAAGCTCATGATGCTCAAAGTCAAGAGGAGGCCCAGATTCAAGCTCAAGCTCGGGCTCGGGCTCAGAACCAAGGTTTGATTGAAGCTCACGAGCAGGCTGAGGGTCGGCGTCGGGCTCGGGATGAGAGGGAGAAGAGACAGTGAGGCTTAATCAAGATCAGTGGACGGGCAATAATATTATCTGGGTATGAGTTTGAGCGAGTTGGGTATGGACTATAGACTATGGACCATGGTGAATGCAGTGCTTGGGTAGTACCGTAGTAGTGTTGTAGTCATATGTTTTTTACTGAGGGAAAAACAAGATATGATAGAGAGGAAAGAAGATGACAGGGTCGAGGCTAGCGGGGGTATGTATACATATGATCCGTGTTTTAAAGAGATGAATGAGTTGGTAAAGCAGCTGCGCTGGAGGGGTTATATGGTATAGAGTATCACATCATCTCAATCGGTTACCTTATCCTCAGTCCAAACGAGCATGGCTGTTGGCCTTACGTCTACCACTGAACGTTAGCGGGTTTTAACTTAACTTGGAACGCAGATTAGGTAAGGTAGTAATAGCGATATTTATTCTGCCGACCTGAGTCCACGGACCCCAAGGATATTCTATACATACAACCCATCGCCTATAGTCTATACATATTATGAACACATGATATTCAAAACACCAAGCTCACCAAAGCTTCAAATACACAGCACTAACAACCCCCGCCAAAGCCGCCACCACCGCTCCAACAACCATCACAACCAAGCCGCTTTGCGCCGCCTTATCCCCCCTCGGCATCCTCTCAATAATCTCCTCCAACCTCTCCGCCATCTGCGTATCCGCAAACTTGCCCCTAACCCTCTCCACGCCCCTCCTCCCCATCCTCTTGAGTTCTTCCTCCCCCATTCCATTCAAAACCTTATCCATGACCTTCGCCCACTCTTTTATTTGTCCCGGATCCCTCAACCACCCCGTCTCCCCCTCCACCACCGTCTCCGTCGGCCCCCCATTGTTCGCCGCCAATACAGGCACGCCCCGTAACATAGCCTCGAGCGGGACAATCCCAAAGTGTTCGTTGCTGGGGGTGTACACCAACAGTTTCGCAGACCGCAGAAGAATTTCCTTGAGGGTGTTAGGGACCGAGAGCAAAAAGAGAACCTCGACGTCTGAGCCGGTGTTCAAGGCTGACACCACCGTTTTCGCAGTGGCGGTTTTCAAGCGGAAGGGCGCGCCCTCGGCTAGGTTCACCAGCTCAGTGTGGTATGACACGTTCTCGTGCACGCGGTTATCGTAGCCCCCCGCTATTATCAACTTGGCTTTTCCGCGCTGGGAAGGGGAAAGGGAGGCGAAGGCTTTGATGGCTAGGGCGATGTCCTTTTTGCGCTCGAAACGGTTGATGGAGAGGATTATGCCGTTTTTGGTCCATGGCAACACCCCTTCGTCTTTATCAGCGGAGGAGGAGGAGGAGGAGGAGGAGGAGGTAGACCGCACGTCGATGCACGGGTGTACGACTTCCAAGCTGCGCTTGCTTGCCAAGCTGGGCCATGTTCGGGAGACGATCCCCTTGGTGAAACTCGAGTTGACGGCTATGGAATCGGCGAAACCCATGGACCATTCCTCCCAGATGTCGAAGGGGAGGCGGTAGAGACGTTTGTACCATTTCTGGCGACCTTGGACGAGGAGCAGGTCGGGGAAGTGGCAGTAGAAGAAGATGGGGGAGTTGGGCACGACGAGTTTAAGGAGGGGCAGGCCGGCGCTGAGTTGGTCGACGAAGAAGGCCGAGGGGTTCAAGGTGCGCAGTTCGGAGGTTAGGAGGGTTATTTGGAGGATGAGGTGGATTTGGCGGAGGATGGCGCAGAGGATGGAGAAGCGGCCGAGGAGGGAGGGGGGAATTAGGGAGTTGCCGCGGACGCGGACGTCGAGGGTTCCTGTTTTTGTTACCACATCAGCCATGTTTCGTTATGGGCCCTAGGGGCAAAGGGGGAGTAGTACCATCGCGAGCTTCATCAAAACAGTGTCTGGGATCGCAATGGCTCGTAAAGATGACCACCTTGTGGCCACGGTTCTGAAGACCTACGGCAGCATCGACAACCAATCGTTCTGCGCCGCCGATGCCCAGGTCGGGATGGAGAAAGACTATTGTCTTTTCAACGCCCGCCATCTTGACATGTGAATGTCGCAAACAAAGTGTCTTGACGGGGTGTCTGTAAAATGGACGTGGTGTCTCCTTTGGATGGGAGATGCGTATGTCATTGTTAGTGATAGGGAGCTCCAGCTTGTCCCGGCAGGCAATGATAATGAACAGGGTGGTGCACTAATAGAAATGCCCAGTTCGTTGGTTGCAATCTGTTAGTACGAGAGGCTTACATAAGGCAAAGAGCTTCCTTCAGGGGACGGGGCTTAGTGCTAAAAGTACCCGCAATTAGGTAATAATTTCATGATGTCGCAGCGCAAAAGACCAGGAACCAGTTCCCATTTGAGCGAGGTCGAGGTCCATCAATTGCAAGGGTCCAAAACCCCCGTGGTTTGGGATTTGTTGACTTGTCCTGAACTTGTCCACGACTTTATACCTTTGCTATTGCTGTTGCTGACACCAACATTCGCATCGACATTGATGACTACGACTTGAACACCAACACGAAAAGAACAACAGTTTCAACCCTGTTCAATGGGTTCACACCACCATGGCTCCAGCTCCGGCGCAGAGCTGTCCGACAACACTGCCCCGCCGTGTACCGTCAAGGGGAAACCCGTGCAGAATGGCGTCGTCGACGCGGGGTTGAAGAGCTTGGATCATTGTGTGTCTCCATTGGGTTACCTATATATATATATATATATACATATATATAGCGTTCCTATAGCCTCGAGCTACATCTTGGTCGCAAGCTGACCATGGTGACAAGACCAGAGAACACTTCCAGAATGGCGATACAAGTTACGACAGCGACTGCTCCCTCTCATCCGCTGGGAAACCCCATACCTAGCCATGCTCCAGGAAAAGATGCGGACACCGGCGTTGGATAGATACTTTGCCATCACGGCCAACCTCGGAACGCACACCTTCTTCATGATCGGTCTACCAGTCCTCTTCTGGTGCAGTTTCTCCGGCTTCGGCAAGGGGTATGTCTATGTCATGTCCCTCATCACTATCATGACGGAACCGTTGCGATCCCCACAAGTCAACATCCAAGCTGACTGACAATCCGCCATACGCTTGATAGCCTCGTCCACATCCTCGCCGCCGGCGTCTTCTGGACCGGCTTTGTCAAAGACATGCTCTCCCTCCCACGACCGCTCTCTCCTCCCCTCCATCGAATCACCATGTCCGGATCCGCCGCGCTCGAGTACGGGTTCCCATCCACCCACTCGGCCAACGCCGTCTCCGTAACCGTCTACTCGATCCTTGTCTTGCACAGCGACAGCAACACCTACTCCCCCTCCACCACCTTTGCGCTCGAGTTGCTCGCCTACTTCTACGCCTTCTCCATCGTCTTCGGCCGCTTGTACTGCGGCATGCACGGCTTCCTCGACGTGATAATGGGCTCCGTCATGGGCGCCGCCATCTCCTACATCGAGTTCTACTACGGCCCTTCCTTCCAAATCTGGCTCTACGCAAGCGGCTACCTCGCGCCCATCCTCTTCGCCGTCACCATCCTCATCCTCGTGCGCATCCACCCCGAGCCGGCGGACGACTGCCCTTGCTTCGACGACTCGGTCTCCTTCGCGGGCGTCATCCTCGGCCTCGAACTCGGCACCTGGCACTTTGCCCGGTCGCGGTGGGACCACATCTACAACGGGCCCAACGCGCTCTTCGACCTGTCGGCCCTAGGCCGGCCCGTCATCATCATCCGCTTGATCTTGGGCGTCCTCATCATCTTTGCTTGGAGGCAAGTAATGAAACCTACCCTCCTCAAGGTCCTCCCCCACCTCTTTCGCGTCATCGAGAACCATGGCCTTTCCCTCCCCCGCCGCTTCTTCATGCCCGCTACCGAGTACAAAGATGTCCCGCTCAACTTGCGTGATGACGAGGTCCTTCCCAAGGTCAGCGATATTCCCAGGATGATGCGCAGTATTCGTGGACCGGGGCGCGGCCGCGCGGTTAGTATTGGACCGCAGAGCGCGGCGGATGCCTATGAGACGTTGGCGTATCGCGAGAGGAAGAGGAGGGAGAGTTTGAGTAGTGAGAAGGGATCTGGCCTGAGAGAGGTTCATACTGCGGTGGAGGCCGGTGCGGATGGGGAGGCTTCGTCGGTGGTGGTGGACCAGGCGCAATCATCTGGTTATGAAAAGTATGAGAGACAGATGGGCCAGGGGCACGTGGTTGTTGAGAGCACCAGGAGCTTGAGCCAGAATTCATCGGCCGCTGTGGAGGAGCCCGAGTTGTATCTGGGCCAGAGGGATGAGTTGGGAGAGAAGGAGATTTTCTCCAAGCTGACGAGGCCGAGAGTGAGGTATGATGTGGAGGTGGTGACCAAGTTGGTTGTTTACGCTGGTAAGTCTACTTACTGCCCATTTTCTATCTGTTCCCTCGTTACACCCGACGATTAACCTCGACCCGCCTTTTTTAATGAGCTTCCACTGACTGAACAAAATAGGTATCGGATGGCTAGCAGTTGATACGATTCCCATATTATTCGAGCTCACAGGTCTGCTGGGAGCTGGACACCTTCCTTTTCCCATTCCTGTTCCTCCTGTTCCTTCTTCGTAAGGACACGGCAGTGGCCCCGGGTCTTGGAAAAAAGGGTGAAAAGAGGTGGTGTAGATCTTTTCTGGGTTTGGCTTCGGGCTTCTTCAGCTGAACTATTTCTTGGCACACTTTTTTTCTTTTTTTCTTTTTTATTATTTTGCTAGTTTGTACATGTGTAAGCGTGATAGGTCATATGGCGGGGTTGGTATCATGTTATGGATTCATTTTTGAAGCAACTTTTGCCTCTTTCGGGCTATCGTAGAGGCTCTGAAGGTACAAGGCCGCCGCGCCAGGTTCGGGTTCACGAACAGATGGCGTAGGTACCTGGCGTCTGGCACTCAGGTAGTGTACAAGGCGGGTGGGTGAGACAGCATATTTGACATGTGCTGGCTCGTTCCTGGGTAGGGTTCTTACCACCGAGATGTACATAGGAGCAGACACTTCGCCTTGAATGAACGGGCATTAAGGGACCTCTCCACAGGTCCCGTGTGTGTACGGTGATGCTGCTTACCGTGTCAACACCCGCAAACTGACGGTCACCGAACTCGGTTACCTGGTGCGTAGAATTGTTCGAGATCGTGCCCGAGTCAAGCCAAAGCAGGGATTGCTGGGGCTGACGGACCGACTGAAGTTTGTGAGTTGTCACTGGTCACTGGCCGGCACCACGAAGCACGTCTCACCGAACCCAGAGATCCTGTCATCTTATACGTCGGTCTCGGGGCGGCCACGCGAGCGGCGGCCGGCCATGATGCCGAGGCGCGAAGGACCCATGATCGCGGATCGCGGATCTATAGTGTAAAAGTTAATAAGGCTGAATTGGCAGGTGGAGATTTCACAAGTTTGAGTTTGCCATGCGAACGGGACAGACCGGACGACAGGGCTTGCGTCAAGGGGAAATTGTAAGGTATGGTTCACCCGACCTATGTAGATTCCCAAGTCCCAACACAACGGTGATGACTAGACTGAAGGAAGCATGACAACAACAAATTATATACCGGCTGCAAAGTGAAGCGACAAGGAGACAGGACAGGAAGCCTGAATGAGACCCGAAAACCCCATCATTGAACATGGCATTGGAGATCACAACTGTCAAACCATTCAGCGCTTCAGCCCTAAGGTATGAACAAAAGCAGCCATTTACAATCTGTCACTTCACTGTTGGTGACTCGCGATCGCATGTTCCGGATTTCCATGGGTACCTTACCTACATCAAGGCAGTTTTTTGAGTGGTCTCTCAGCTGGAGATGAACCAGGCAGATGACGATTGCTCACCCAGTCTCTAGGAAATAAATGATACAAAAAACCGCTCTGAACTTAGGTTGTGTGAATAGCATCACTTCTGCATATCACACATACCTACAATACCTAAGTAAGGTAGCCTTGCCGAGGTCAACTCGGGCCGGGCATCTTTATCGAAAGGTCCTGGGAAGGTGCGCTGTGCGCTTAGCAAGGCAGGTATAAAGACTGGGAATCTTGGGGCTTCCGTAGTTAGCTTTTCTTCCTAATCAACCACCCACCTTGTCCAAAAGACCGAGTTACCAACCCAGCGAGTTGCAGTCCCATCAGACCGCCCACACCGGAGAGTGTGTCCAACAGGAAATTACTTCCACTTGTGCAGGTTCACTACCTAACTAAATGCTTACAAAACTGCGCACCACCTACCTTAGATGTCAAGCTCTTCCGATGCAGTTGTCAAGCATGCAAGCGCAATTGAGTGCTTCCACAACTGCACACCTCACGCAATGCGCAGCGTTCGTGACAATGGAAGTTCCAAGCATCTATCTCACTGCCGGATTCCCGTCTAAAAAGGACCGCAAAATAACGGGCCGATAGAAGCACAAATGAAAACCTAAGTCTGCACACAAGCTTGCCAGAACTCCCGTCAGGAAGCCACAGAAGATGACAGAGAGAGCGACGTTTCGAGGAGTGCATCACCATGGATCAACCGGAGTGACCTACTAACGGCGACGATATCCGAAAGTCACGTGAACTCTCGCTTGTTTGCGGCATTCTCTTTTTGCCAAATCTGGTAAAGTGCAGATACCGATTTTACTGCAGCCCCAAGGCTTTTGCCACCTGCCCTAAACCTTCCTCTCATTGGCTGCTTCAAACCCACCGGCAGCCGCGTATGTATGTATGACTGTATGTAAGCCCAGCTGGTCCTGAGCTGGAGACAGTTCCAGATGCAACCTGGCTAGTTTGATCGCATCTGGCATCTGGCATCTGGGCAGGCAAGGGCAAGGACAAGAGCCAAGAAGTCATGATTCCAGCCGGGTCCATCGACTTCATCGCTCTCGGCAGTCGCAGGGCTCTCCGTCTCCGGTCTCTGGAATTTGGTTCAAATGTTCTTGAGAGGAGGAAGAGACGATTATTGCACAAGTTACCTAACTAACTGTTCTTGTTATACTATTTCGGCGTAGCATAGATTAATCGAACAGAATTGTTGACAAGTGCCCATGTTTTATACAATCTGTAGTGGCAGGGGCGAGACGAGGAAAAAGAGTCATCGGGCAACAAGCCTCCACCTGAAATGCAATCCACAATGTCTTACATAACCCTTTCCTTCTTGCTTCCCTCACAACCCTCCCCAAGGAACATAGGGAAGCGCCCATTGCGACTTGCTTCTATCTTGATCACTATCACCATCGCATTGTCCCATGAATTCTGTCTGGTGCCCGGGCTGTTAGCCGTTGTTAGTAGATGGTACCTGGAGGCAACCTCCAAAGCCTGTTTCTTTTGCACAGGTCCAACTGTTAACCCGGTCGTCAATTGATCAGCCCAGTCTCCAAGCAGATCGGCCCATCAAATCCATTTCCCTCACACTCAACAAGTGCCTGCCTTTGCTTGCCGTCCCCAACCTAACTTTACCACTCATTTCACTGCACTGCTGGTGCTGCCATCCAAGCATCATTTCCGACCAACCACCTTGGCCCCCGCTCGTTAACGCTTGCTCCTGCTTGGTCACTGCGTCGCTTCAAGGTTCCTACTAGGTAGCAGGTGTAGCCTCTGTCAACACGTTCACTTGGAAGCAGCGAGTTACAAGACAGGACATTGACATTGAACATTTGGAAAAGTCGCTCCCTTTGAAACAGTCCAACGAACAGACACCTAACGGAGACAAGAGAGGCCCGATCCCGGCACAAGTGCGGTCAATCAATCTTATCAGCAACAACCTCTACCAACCACCCGTTGTTCCGCCTATCATCCTGCCTGCCAGGCGCATTCCACTTGCTTGCTGCTGAGGAACCGAAGCAAGAAGGCCGCATCACGCATCACGCATCACGCATCCAAGACAGACACCGGTATTGAGCCCTGTGTCTACCGTACACACTACACCCTGGGAGTGGCAGACCTGGCTGGCGGACCACAGCTCAACCCCCTTGACGCCTCGCGCTTTCGTCCCGTTTCCTAACCGACTATCCGCACACGGCACGCACGCCCATTCCCACCATTCGACCTCGTCATCATCGCGCAAATCGCCAAGCCTGGACGCATGTAGTGCCCCGTATCATGTCCACCCAAGCGAATGGCGCTGCGGCGCCAGACCACCCCGTCGAGAAAGACATGGCCCAGGATCAGCACCTCGTCGCCCACAGCAGTCCGGATGCCATCATGACCGACGCTGACGCCGACGCCGATGCCGACGTCAACGCTTCCACCCCCATGGGTCTGCGATCGCCACCTGATAGCGACAAGGCGATGAACCCCGACGAGGCTTCCGATTCCGAGCTCAGCGACCTAGACGACGATGTTGCCGACAAACTCGACCAAGACCTTACCTTCGATCTCGAATTCGGCTCCGACCTTCTGCCCGATTCGAAAACCGGACACCAGCAGCCTGAGCCTAGCGTCTCGCACGACCATGATGAGCCTGCCGCCGCGGCCACGGTCGAAAGTATACAGATCAAGGAGGAACAAGAAGGCGAAAGAAAAGAGTCAACCTCTTCACACTCGCAACAACCAGAGACCGGGGCAGCGTCTGCGACCACTCCAATGTCTCCAAGTGAGGACATTGGCGAGATCCTGCCGGATAGATACGAGAACAATGTTCCTGTTTTCAAGCCAACCGTGAAGCAGTTTCAAGATTTCAAACTCTTTGTATGTTTGTCTTCTTCCTGTGCTATGACACCAGGTCTCGCTGACTGAATTGACTTCTCGGGGGAGTGCAGATGGAAAAGGTAGACAAATATGGCATGAAATCCGGCATCATCAAGATCATCCCTCCCGAGGAATGGAGGAGCGAGCTGCCGCCACTGGACGATCTGGTCAAGCAGGTCCGCGTTCGCGACCCAATCAAGCAGGAGATCATGGGCCAGAACGGAACCTATCGCCAGGTCAACATTCTCCATCAGCGATCCTACAACCTCCCTCAATGGCGCAAGCTTTGCGAACAGAGCGAACACCAGCCTCCTGCGCGACGAGGCGAGCGACGAGCGAACGCCGAAAAGGACAAGCCCGCTGCTCGAAGCCGCGCTGCTGCGGCTGCGAACGCTACGACATCGAACAAGACCACGACAAGTACAAGCTCGGGCAGAGGAAAAAGAAAAGGCAGGGTTACTCGAGGATCGGCAAAGGCCTCTGCGGATGAAACCGACGATCCCCCCATAACTCCCGTGTCACCACCGCCCGAAGACGAGGACAAACCGCTTGAGTCGATTGAGGAGGATATCAAGGACGAACCTTGCGAGGAAGAAGAGAGCGCTCCCAGGGTTGGCCGAATGGGCTTTAGCAGACAAAGCAAGCCCAAGATGCAATCGACATCGGCACGGCGCAAGTACATCCGTCGGGAAGGGTCGGCCATGATCGACGAGGCAGCCTTCAAGAACTGGGATTACCGTATGGACGTGTCCGAGTTCACCCCCGAACGCTGCGAAGAGCTGGAAAGGATATACTGGAAGACATTGACGTATGCCCCTCCGCTATACGGTGCCGATCTTCCCGGAACCTTGTTTGACGAGTCGACGGAGAATTGGAACCTCAACAAACTCCCCAACCTGTTGGATGTTCTTGGCACAAAGGTTCCTGGCGTCAACACGGCATATCTATACTTGGGTATGTGGAAGGCGACCTTTGCCTGGCATTTGGAGGATGTCGATCTTTACAGTATCAACTTCCTCCACTTCGGTGCTCCCAAGCAATGGTATAGCATCTCGCAATCGGATGCCCGTCGGTTTGAAGCCGCCATGAAGAATATCTGGCCAACCGATGCCAAAGCCTGCGACCAGTTCCTTCGCCACAAGTCCTTCCTGATTTCCCCCTCCCACCTCAAGCAACACTACGGCATCACGGTCAACAAAGTCGTGTCCTATCCCGGCGAGTTCGTCGTGACCTACCCTTATGGCTACCACTCTGGCTACAACCTGGGCTACAACTGCGCTGAGGCTGTCAACTTTGCCTTGGACAGCTGGCTCCCCATGGGCAAGATTGCCAAGAAGTGCCAATGTGCTCAAGCCCAGGACAGTGTATGGGTAGATGTCTACGAAATCGAGCGTAAACTGCGCGGCGAATCGACAGAGTACGAGGTGACAGAGGATGAGGATGAGGAGGAGGATGAGGACTCGGACGAATCAGACCAGGATACCGGATTGCCTAGTCCGCCGTCAGGCTTGGATCAAAGAGGAGGGAAGAGAGTCAGGACAGCAGGGCAGAAGAGGAAACGGGAGGCAAACAACAAGGGTACTCAAGCGCGAGCAAAGAGGACTCGCTACCGCCTCAAGGCACCTGTCGAGCCGCCATGTTGTCTGTGTCCGAACGACATTCCCGGGGCGGAGATTATGCCTACGGACGATGGCCGCAAGGCTCACCGGATGTGTGCTCTTTATCTACCCGAGACGTACATTGAGACCATCGACGACCAGGAGATCGTCGCGAACGTGGCGGGCATCGACAAGGCCCGCTTGGAGCTCAAGTGCTTGTACTGTCGGTCCAAGAAGGGTGCTTGCTTCCAATGCTCGCAAAAGAAGTGCCCCAGGTCGTACCATGCCACATGCGCGGCTGCCGCAGGCGTGTTTGTGGAGGAAGGTGATGTGCCGGTTATCGGAGAGGATGGGACGGAATACAAGGAGCAGGCATTTGAGTTCAGCTGCCGCTTCCACAGAGTCAAGAGGGATCGTAAAACAGAAGGTACTATTCTTGAAGACGATCCTGTGGTGCGCAAGACTGCAGAGGCACTCAAGAAGAACGACATCTGCCAGATCCAGTATTACCAGGGCAACATCTTTGCCGGTGTGGTGGTGGAGAACCTGCACGAGGAAGAGACGCTTCTGCTTGATGTTATTCCGAGCGGGGATAGGATTCAGGTTGAGTGGAAGTGGCTTCTCGTGGCCGATCCGTCTGAGTACAGGCTGCCTAAAGCATCACCCAACGCCATTCCGATGCCGACATCGAAGAAGGCCAAGCAGGAGATCAACGCCAGGCGCCCGGTCGAGGAGATACCGAGAAAGGGCGATGAGTTCTCGACTGGATTTGTCTGGGCTGAGTTCCATACTGGCGAGCCCGATAAGAACAAGGAGCAGGTCAAGATTGATATGGACAAGGAGAATCAATTATGGCACTACCTTGGATCGACGTCTACGGAAGCCAGAGCGCAGTACACGGAGAACCCGTCCAGAAAGCAGCACAACTCCAAGAGCAACTTTTTGGACACGATACCCAAGCCGCCTCCAGCCTACCCTGTCCAGGTTGCCTCGGCTCCTAGAAAGTCGTTCTCAGCAACGTACGCGGCACAACAGCCGACATCCACTGCGTCGCCAGCATTGTCGCCGGCGGCCGCGCTGGTATCCAAGCACGACAAGCCATATGTGTATAAGCCACGCAAACCGGTCCAGCCACAAGCACAGTTCAACGTCCAGTATACGTCGCACATGTTTATGCCGGCACCGCTTCCGTCACCGTCGTACATGTCCCAGCAGAACCACCCGTTCTACCAGGCACAACTGCGACCGAATGTCCCGCAAACGGTACACCCTTCCCAGGTGTTCAGCCCTCAGCCTATGCAGTTCGATGCTCAGCGTAGGCCGTCGCAGCCAATCCAACCATATCCTCAACAGCAGATGTCACCGCAACATTTCGCTCAACACCAGATGCCCCAGCAAATGCCGCAACACCAATTCCAGCCGCCGCAACATTATCAACAACAACAACAACAACAACAACCTCAGCAGCATCATCATCATTATTCCCCGCAGAATTACCCAGAAACCCCTGTCCCCCTGCCTCCCCAGGCTTTCCAGTTTCAGCAGCAGACTCCTGTTTCTTTGCCGCAACAGGTTCAGACCCAACAGCCTCAGCACCAGCAACAGGTCCAGCAGATTCAGCAGACGCCCGTCCCTGTACCCCAGGTGCCTTTGCAACCTCAGCGGTCAGCTCAGAGCTCTCCGCAGCAAAAGCAACAACCATCTCAGGAAACACCGCAAGCTCGGGAAACTGAACAACCGCTGCCGCCGGCAGAGCAGGCTCAACCACCATCTCCGCCACAACCTCTGCCGAAGCCAAGGCCCTTCAAGGTGTACAAGGTATCCCAGTTTAGGAAACTGAAGCTCCCAGAGAAGAAGCCAGGCGCCAAGAAAGACCTGCCTGATGCCTTTGCGTCCTCAAGATTTTCGTTTGCTGGCATTGACCGGATTCATGACCTTCCTGGACTTACATGGCCCCCGAAAAGCCCAATCTCCGGCAATGAAACCCAGTTCAGACGGAGAGTGTGGTCGCCATTGAGTGACGAGGGTATCAGGCCGGCTCCCATGACGTCGTCGCTGCTTAAAAGTCCGGATGATGATCAGAGGGTCTCAACAAAGTACGAATTTTTCCAGGTTCATAATAACAGGTGAGGGTTTGGTGGTGAACCAATTGAAAGCACATGGCTAATGAAAACTAGGGATCCGTTGAAGCACCACTCGCCTTATAAGCCGGCTGTAACTGAAGTGGATGTAACCACTGGCAGGGAAATGCTTGTCCAGGCTGCTCCCACGAATGAATATGCGGCAAACTTCCCAGACTTTATGAAGAATGCTCGCGAGGCTTTGACAAGGAAGGATGTTTCTGAGCCTAGCTCGAGACCAGCGACCAGTCAGGCTCACCTACGCAATGACTCCTCTGCATCCGCTCAGCCGAATGAGAGTCTACCACAACAGAACTCGTTCAATGGCCAGCCTATTCAGCAGTCAAGAGTCCAACCTCAGTACAGTTACAACCAGCATGAGGCTGGATTTGGTGGGCCTTCATCGTCCTCGCCATTCTCAAGTCACTCGGTTCCAGGACCAGTGATGTTCAGCCCTACTTTTGGGCAACAATCCGGATCGCACCAAGATATGAGGCAGCAGCACCAAGGGCCCTGGCAACAACAGTATCAAAATCAATCTAGTCATAACATCTGGATGGGGAGTCCACATATGGTGGGCAGCCCTCAACCGCAGATGTTTTCCCCTTCGCCGGCACCACAGGGTCACCATCATCATCTGCCTCAACAGCAGCAACAGGCGCAACAGAATCAGCAGCCTCAGCCGCAACAGCCGGCCAAGCCGCAGTTCACAAAGCAAAGCCATAGTCCGATTCCCTTGCCGCCGTATGTGCAGAAGATGAACCAGGCTAAGCCATCGCCGTTGAGCCAGCCTCCGCAAACGAACAACCAGCAGGGATCTTCGCAAACCCAAGCTCAGAAGCGGCGACAACGAAAATCGGCTCAGCAGCAGGCGTCAGGGCAGACTATTTCTCCTACGCAGTTGACAGTAGACACGGGAGTAGGGACGTCAGCCCAACAAGGCCAACACCCTCAAAAGGCACAGCAGACGTCTAACAACCCCTGGACAAACGCGAACAATGTGAATCTGCAGTTCCCTAGCGTTTCCTCGCAGCAGCAATCAGCGCCAGCCACTCCTGCCGCTGCTGCTCCAGCACAGTCATCCGCACCCAATCCCACTGTGGCAGAAGCAGAGGCAGAGGCAGAGGCTGAAGCCGAAGCTGGAGAAGAGGCCAGAGAAGAAGAAGCCCAGGACGAGGAAAACTCGTACTTCAACGAAGCCCAGGGTGCCCAAGGTCTCCAAACCCCTCCCCTACAACCACAAAACCTCTCGTCACCCGACGTCTCCCCCGACCAGAACTACTTCCCCTCCCTTTCGGCACCACCACCTACGCCGCTCACCGGCATCCAGAACCCCGGTGGGTTTGCCTTTGGCTCTTCCCTTCTTGGTTCTATCGGTACTAGCTTTAACCCCGCCTCGGCCTTCAACATCAACGCGCTAAGCGTAAGTGGCGGTATCACGGGCCTCGGGGCCCTAGGCACACTAGGCGGTCTGCTAGGTGGAATCGAATCCGGGGCAAGCGGTAATGGTACGTGGAACGGACGGGCTAGGGGGTTGAGTAGGAGTGGAGATAATGTGTTTATGGGGAGCACTAGTGCTATTGATGAGGATGGAGAGCATGAACTGGGAGGAGGTGCAACAGGGGGACAAGGTGGTGGGGGCCAGATGGGTCCGCAGGATGTGTTGGACAAGATTTTGTCGAATTTACATCGGTTGGGAACTGATTAGGAGGTGGTGAGTGGGGATGTTTGAGTGGTGTGGTGTGGTATTCTGCTTTAAGTACAAGAAAACTGGAGTTTGTCATGTTGTTCGTTTCGATCGAACTGGTAAACGGCATGCAAATGGATGGATGGATGGAACGGTATTGGTATGGTACTTTTGTGGTTATGGAAAGGCAATGAATGGGTTTACGTTACGTATAGGTATAGGTGAGGTATAGGTAAAGAGATGTATAAATGTACGGTGATGGATTCATGTACGGGTTGGAATGAAACTAAGGTTAAGGTTACCTATGAAGCTTACACCCAGGACAAGAGGCGAGGAGGCATGGAAAGGAAGATGTCGATGGAATGGATGGAGAGGTCAACAAATGGCACTGAGTGTGAGGTGCATGAAGATGCGATGGTTTCAATCAATGGTGGCGGTGTTCTCTTTTAAAGGGGACGAACACAGCGATAAAGTGGTGGAAAAGGTAACAAAAGCGAACTGAATGAGGTGAAGTTAGTCTAGGGCAAAGCAAACAAATGGGAGGAAAGCGATTCTTTTGGGTCGGGTTCAGAGTTTCCATGTTGTCAATCATCGATGCAGCAAAAAAGACAAGATAGATTCCTGCATGTGCATGGTCGAGGGATGGGAGTTGAGTTCTGCTTCAAAGTTGTTTTTTCTTCCTTGCTGCTCAGTGCTCTCCCTCCCTCCCTCATCTCTATCACACCCCGTACGTAGAGGTACACATTGTATCGCTAGAAAAGTAAGGTACCGGACAATAGAATAGTATAGGCAACATGTCCGTTTAGTTCGCCTGCCTGACTTGATAGTATACGTAGTATACATACATGAGCTTAATTAATGTGGTTCGCTGAAGTCGAACCTAAGTAAGTGTCGGTGGCTAGAAGAAGTATGGTAATACCTACCTACCTACGCACGCAGCAGCGGAACTTGGGAAGACTGGGGAAGCGAGCGAGAACCTGTTTCCGATCGATGTCTTGGTTTTCCTGCCCATCCAACCACCACCACTATATACGAACGAGATGGTGGGTTGTGGACTGGACTGAACTGGATATTGATGAACGACGGGAGGGCGGGGGTCCATGGTCCCGTCCTTGGTAGCTTAGACATACATACCTAACCCCTCGATCTTCCACCCACTTGCCTTGTTCCTTGACATTGGGTCTGTCTAATGAAACCGTGGACTGGGACGGAGTGTGTGCGACATCTAGAAGCCTCGGGTGCCCTGCATGACTAGACTAGTAGACTAGACTAGATTAGTAACCTCGTGTCATTCATCGTGCCGTGGTGTCATCGTGCCGATTGGGGGGGGGGGGGGTAGGTGGATTCCATTTAGGGACTGCTCCCGCCATGCACTACTGGGACAGACAACGGACGGACCTTTCTTTTTCCTGTTGCTTTTGCACGACCCTGAGATCTTGGTGTGTCCCGCTGACTTGACCAGGGAAAAAAAAAAAGATGAGCAAAAAGTCGGAAGGTGGGTGTGGTTGGCTCCTTGTTGCTTCATCATTCGGCCCATATCATACTTTTGTGATGCGCGCGCGCGCAGGGCGGTGACGTCAAGATGTGACATGACATGCCATCTTATGTGTCGAACGGGATATGCGCGGCGTGCAGTAAAGCTTATTGGTGAGGATTTTCTCTTGATGTTTCTGCAACATCATTGTTGCGAGTTCCTTGTTTTGAGACGTTGGGTAGGTAGGGGAAATAAAGTTTTATGGGGTTCTTTTTTTTTTTTTCTGGGTCTTTTTCTCTTTGTGTTCCTTTCTCATGGAAGGTTGAACTCGAACGTTAAGCAAACACCCGACTCAGCAAGCAAAACGGCGACAACGAACGGCCCACTGTTGGGAAAGGATTGCTAGTGTATTAGCGGGAAAAGACATATAATTTCTTAACGGGACTTACACATCGAAGACAACCAATCACCAACGACAGCAGCAGCAACAACAACAAGGACAACAACGTCGTCATTTCAAACCATTCACAACCACAACTACAAAAACCACACACACACACAACCCCAAACTGAACAACAACAACAACAACAACAACAACAACAACAACAACAACCCAACATGCCAACAGTATTGGGCCTAACAACCGACTCCTCCTCCAAAACCACCACCACCCTCGGCAACGCCGACCTCAAAAAACCCAACGGCGGTTCCCGCCTCGACACCATCTCCAAGCGCAACCACCACGCCGCCAAGGAAATCGAGACTCTCTTCTGGCGCTGCCTATGCGACGACCCCTCGGCCGCACCCGAGTACATGGCCGAGGACTGCATCCTCATCAACCCTCTGTTGTCGTCCCACCCGCACAGCACTCCGCTGTCCAAAGACAGCGAGCCCAACATTCTGGAGGTATTTGAAAAGGCGGAGCCGTGGGCGGGCTTCAGGTTCCATGGAGACCCCCTGGTGGTGGAGATTGATTTGATGGCTGTGGCGCTGGTGTACAAGATCAGTTTGTACACGGTTGACAAGAAGGGGAAGGGGACGCGGGAGGTGGTGGCGAGTGTTAGTAGCAGTTGGAGGCAGACTGCGGGGGCGGATTGGGTGTTGGTGGCGCATCATTGTCAGTATGTTGATGATGATGAGTAGTGTTTGGGGGGGGGGGGGATTTCTGGCAAGTCTTTGGTGTTGTGGATGAGAGGATTGGGAGTTGATTGATATTCAGGCGCTGTTTTGGTTGTCTATTTGCTTCACTGATATCTTGTGATGATGAGTTACGATTGGCAAGTTGCCTCTGGATTTTGACGGGCTAACAAGTATAATTCTTGGGTTCTGTTATCATCATGTTCGTTTGTAATTACATCTCTCTATCATTGATTTGCTCATGTACATCCATCATACCTTCCATGCTCATCATGTGGTGTTTGTTCGCCCTTTCCAATTCGCCATTCGGGATACCCAGTCAGGACAAATTGAGGTTTAAGAAAGAGCGATCTCGTGGGTGGGTTCCGTCATGATGGGGGCAGATGGATGCATCTGCTCGAAAACTTTGCACTTCGTGCCCAATCCCGGCCATGATTCTGGGAAGGTGCGCTGTGCGCTTGGCAAGGCAGGTATAAAGACTGGGAATCTTGGGGCTTCCGTAGTTAGCTTTTCTTCCTAATCAACCACCCACCTTTCCCAAAGATCCAGTTGACAACCCAGCGAGTTGCAATTCTCCTTCAAGACAACCAGCCATCAGCGACGACATCAACAAAGCGAATCACAAGCGACTTCCGCATCCCACCATGCTCTCAGCTCGACATCAGCCAATGTCCAACAACGCAGTTTTGGCGGTCTCTTGGTATCTCTCTGCTTGGAACGACTGGGAGAATGATAAATCAACTCTCCTGGAGATGGGAGAGCAAGTCGCCGTGTGCAATTAGCTTAATTCCGACACAGACTCTGGAAAACATTGCAATCTCGGCAGTAATCACAACCAACAACACAGCAGCAGCAGTATTTATATCTGGCTTGGCTAGCCATGTCTCTTTCCCATCATTGGTTCACGTCGTCAATTGGCTAGCCGCCACGTCATGCAGCACTGCCATTCATCGAGGTGTGGCTGAGGAGGGAGCCATTAACAAAACAGATCAAATAGCTGGTGGGGCCGTTGGGCATTGATCAGTCCTCAATTCATTACTCTCTTGAGGATGACGGCTACGAGATGTCAATCACACTCATCCTACGAAGGCATCAAGAGGTTAGCTATGATGGAACCCCAAGAGAAAAATAGCGAAACTGCGACATGGTATGAAGTCTTGTCTTCTTTCACACAACCAAGAGCTAAAAACTGTAGTAGCAATGCAGGCCCTAACCAACTAAACGGTGAAAATTACCCGTATCGACAACTTGAACACCAAAATACCATCCGCCTTCTCTTGATCAAACCAGACTCCGGGGAAGAAGTCACCTACACCCTTGAACATTCCGAGCAAGCCAAAACCCCGTACAAGGCACTGTCATACGAGTGGGGATTACCCAGTGATGACGACCCAAAGATCACCATTGACGGCCACACGGTGAGGATTCGCAAGAATCTACATGAGGCGCTCAAACAGATCAAGTCCACTATTGGTCACCTCAGTTCATTGCGCCTCTGGGTGGATGCACTATGTATCAATCAAAATGATAACACCGAAAAAAGCCAGCAAGTCCAGAAGATGGGGGCGATCTACTCAGGAGCAGAGCAGGTCATTGCATGGCTTGGGCCGGCGTCAAACGACAGTGACTATGCGATCGACATCCTCAACACTCCAGGTGCAGAGTTCCGCTTGAAGTCCAGGCGCATGTGCATCAACCGTAGTGCAGAATCCCCCATGACCACCAGGCGCTGGGTGATGGCTGAAGAGCTTGATAACGACCCCCTAGGACAGTCAGCTATTGTTTCCTTGTGCGACCGCCCCTACTGGAAAAGGGTCTGGATCATCCAGGAGCTATTCTTAGCGAAAGAGTTCGTCGTCATGTGCGGTTCCAGATCAATTACTGAGCATCAGCTTAACCTCTGCCTGGGCGCTATCCTTCCAGGTGGATCTTTATCGAATTCCAGGCACATAGAGGCTAGGCAGCTGTCAAGACACGAATTTTTCCGCTCACTCGGGCGAAGCGCAGCGCAACAGCATATACGAGCAAAGGGAAGGCAGGTATTGTCTAGGAACAAGACGCTGCGTTACTGGCTTTATATCTGTGCTACATGCAAGTTCAGAGCTTCTGACCCGCGGGACTACATCTACGCGCTGCTCTCTGTTTCGTCGGAAATAGCCAATGGCAGCGTCTCTATTATTCCGGACTACGACAATCTGGTCGAATATGTTTTCGCAGAAATAAATGAGGTAATGAAATTGAGGAATAGGAAGACCCCAGTAGATGGAAGGGGAAGGAGGTATGTATGGGCAGAAATCTCCGCAAACCTGACCATCAATAAATGGTTAAACAATGAACTTGGGCTGAAGGTATGTGATGTTAGTTGGTACGATGAGTTTCCATTCGATGGCCTCATTGTATTTTACAGGGAGTAGTATAGGGGATTATTTGAAATCTGGAAGAGGACAATAATTGCCAGCCTATGTAAGGAAGGATCCGGAATGATCGATCCAGGTTTCTGGCCCGACAAGCGAAACAGTGTTGGGCTTTCACGGGACTTTATACACTCGAAAAATCCTTCACTTGTACTTGAGGAGCAGATAGTGCATTGCAGCACATGCAACTAGCGATGCCGATATTATAGTTTGATAGAGCCTGGCCCTAAATATCTAGTTCGTCGTGAATATTGTCTTTCACGACAATTGGCGCTATTGTTGCTACTCATCGCTGAGAAAATATTAACCACGAGAGTAGGATTTCGGAACGGGTTGGCCGCTTACATTACCTTATCAGTGGAGAGCACGAATCCTCCTTCATTTACTTTTATTTCTTCCAGCTCTTGTCACCACTTCTTTCCTTCCACTTTCCCTCTTCTCGAATGCAGTAACAGGTTTGTTTTTAAAGGCCTTAGTAACGGGAGAGTTAATCAGGTGCTGAGTGAGGCATGAATGAACATGACAGCGTCTAACACCACCTTGAGCATTTCCATTCTGGCACGCTCAAAGAGCGTCATTCAGTCCCGAAGCAGGCGGCGTAATTTTACCTGGGTCGGAAGAGATTTGACTGATACGCAGCTTCATATGGGTCTACTTATTCTAGATAAGGTACCTAAGCACCAACGCTTGCCTATGCATATGTGTATATTACTCCTCATGACATCCCAATTTCTCCAACCCCAAACCTACCCCTATCCCATCACCCTTTCATCCCGCCGCCCGTCACTTACCTACTCACCCCCCTTCTCAAGGTACCTCCCCCCTCATCTCCCCATCTCCCCATCTCCCCATCTCCCCATCTCCCCATCTCCCCATCTTCCCTCCAATAACAAAACCACAATGCATACCCTCGACAGTACTCACACCCCGGCCACCGAAACGGATCCGAGCCATGGAGGTCCTCGTGTTCCTGGATCTCCGCAGCTTCAAAACTAGGCGGTGGCTCTCTGGGTCTGGGTGTTAGACACGGGGAGATGAGACTGAGAGCTGCCCCGAGATTCAGATTGGGAAGGTCTGCGTAGGATGGAAGGGCCAGATCGGCGCTGGATGAGAGAGCTGTGTAAAGCGGGGGTGCGCATGGGGCGTTGTCGGAAGTTTGGGGTGATGGTGATGGTGGTCGGCGGGTGGGACATGGTGGGGAGCTTTGACCGGGAACGTGGTGTCTGCCGAAGAGCTGGTCGAGTTGGTTTAAGCATGAGGCGATCTGGAGGCGGGCGTTGATGTTGATAGTGGTAGTGGTGGTCGGGTTGGAGGATGGGGTTGATGGTGATGGTGATGCCAACGGTGAGCATGAGGGTGAAGTCAAATGTGAGGCCCAGCTACAGCTTGAGGCTGGTCTAGTGGTGGTGGTGGTGGTGGGTTGTAGCCATTGGTTTGGCGATGAGAGGTCGGGTTGTGATTTCTCGCGGGGGTCATCGTGGTACAAGGCAAGTGGTTGAGATATGGTGTGACCTCTGGGTAGGAGGTGTCGTTGTCGACGGGTGCGGAGACAGGACAAGATGCCCATGGTGGATCTTCTTTTGCTGCTTGTTGGTAAGTACCTCTAGGGCGGCGTTGATGGTCGGGTATGAAACTGGAATGTACGGGCGGAGCATCCGAGATTGAGACCAGACCTGTGCAACATCGAACTCCGACGAAGATATATACCTTACCTACCTACATCTTGTTAAAACCGACAAGAAGCATCTGAAAAATGCCTTGGCTGAAAATCCAAGTTATCTCGTCGCGTTGTTTTCCACGTTCGGTGACCAAGTCGATGTGCCGATAACACAACCGAGCAGGACCATCATTCAGTGTTATCAGGTGTAGTCCGGCGCAGTCGTCCTCATTGATCCATTGGTCAGTCAAATTACCGAGGTAAATGGAACGCACCGAACATTCGCAGTGCTTTCCGTTTTGGGACACCGCGACAAGTTTCAACAGTGTCGGTATTAAGCCTCACTTCAACGTCGGAGGAGTATGGTTCGGTAGCCAGATAGAGACGCTGAGAGTATCTACTGGTATTTGATCAACAGCGTGATATAAGACGCCGTAGACGGGAAAGACAAGTCCCAATCGTCGACAATGCCGTCCCACTATGGCTTCAGTGCCCACCCATTGACGCGTTTCCCGTCGGTGTGTTCAATCCCAGCGGTCGGTGCTGCTTCAAGCAGCTGCAATTGAAGAAAGAAAACCGTGATGCTCCTAGAGAGATATTCGCAGGTTCTACAATCAAAACCCAAAGGATCGTATGGTTTAAGCAATGAAAGGTCCTTTGATCTGCCGAGTGTCTGCAATGGATACCCAATAAAGGTTCATGTGATCCCTATAAGTTGAACCTTCCATTTCCTCTCTTGGGATCTGTTGACTGTTGCTGCTCAGATACCTAGAAATAGATGTTGATCAAGGCATGGGTTGTTTCCGACTTGAGAGTTTGCCTGGCACGAGTCAATGCCCATTGTCCGGTATAGAAAGAAACCGACCTGAATAGTGGACTTGCGCAGTAAATTCCCACTGGAACGGAAGGGGAAGATGGTGGAAGATTCGGAAGAAATGGAAAGAACAAACGTTGAATGCCAATTACCCGAAGGGGAAGATGCCCTTGTGGGTGGAATTGAATGCCGGAAAGAAAGATGGACTGCCGTGTCTGTCATCATTTTGCTGTTTTGTTGTTCATGTTCTGGGTTACTGCGTGGCTTCAGGTGTTTGACAGCCTACTTTTCAGCCCTCTAGACTAGCCGCTTCTCTCTCTCTTTTCTCTCCATAGCAATACACACAGTCCTTTTACTCCAGCCTGTTCACAAATCCCAATCTTCAAGGACGAAATGGCGACGACATTACCATCGACTCAAAATGCGACCAGCGGCGTTACCCCGCTAACGACCACACTACAATTTTCGCAGCGACCACGATAATCTCAGATCTCAATCACCAAGATCACCCTCTTACCGTGCAGGGTCCGCAGCTGCACTCTGCAACATTAAGGCAGCGTTAAGGCATGCCAAGAACCCCATAACAGTTAGCCGTCTTACTGCGTTGTGTTCGGTATAATATATAGCCTGTGCTAGTCTCATTTATTCAGCCACTTGCATGGTCCTTACGTTTCGTTCAGTGAGGTACCACCCTACCACACTCACCCCCCACTACCTTAATCACAACCTTACACAGAAACGCGGAATGCTGCCATGTTATACTATTTGGACCTATAGGGTATAAAGCGACTGCGCTACGAGTGGCGGCGGAGCGGATGGGGGCTGGGCCACCCATTCACTGGCCTCGCCCATTCACCGGCACTCCCTTCCAGGTCTTTAGGCTGCCCTGGTTTCCGTTTCTCCTCTTCCGTTAGACAACTCCAGGATCAAGCCCTTTTCGTTGTCACCTTTTCCAGCAAACACTCTCCCGTTGATTTTGGAAGCAGGCATGGATCCTCGAAGAAATGGACCCGACCAACACGCCATATCTCAGAGTCATCACCACGGGTATGCCCAACAGCCGGTGTACTCGACATGGAGATATGACCAGGACCACATCTACGGACATGTAAGAACAAGTTTTTCGTGGGAACGTCCACCTGGTCGCCCCGAGAACGACCATGAGACTCGAGGCAGAGGGTTGGAGCAGGAGTCGGAGCTTGAGCGGGACACATCACGGTCAACCAGTCCGGCCGGATCGTACTGCCCGTCGGCTTCGGCTGATAGTGACGACAAGTTGTATCCATGGCAACCCGGATTTGTCAAACGGTTCCCTTATATGGGATTGGTGCCTTTGTTGTTGAGCATAGCTTGTGAGCACCGCCCTCCTTGGTGTACCATGGGACTTTGATTGTCCTTGGACGCTAACAAAAGTCACAACGCAAACAGGCACCGTTGTCTCCATATCCATCATACTCGTGAGCAATGACAAGCTTGTGAACGACTGGTCCGGAGTCATGCAGCCTGGCGTCCTCCTAGCCTACAGCTCGACCGTAGCAAATACCCTGCTGGGATTTTCTTTTGCATATGGTTGGGCCACGCAGTTCTGGGTACGAGCTGTCAGCGGTCGAATGCGTTTGACGGACTTGTACTATCACTATGAAGGAGCGACGAGTGTTTGGGGAGCCATCAACTCCCTAGCTCGAGGCAGAGTTGCTCGTGTCAGTTTGGGTAAGTCTTTCTTGAACTTTTACAAGAAGCCATACTAATTGCTCTCACGGCTGCTTTTTTAGTTTCCCTTCTTGTTACCGTCACCTCTTTACTTCGAGGCCCTCTAATGCAAAGAGCCTTGGTTGTTGAGACACGCGAGATGGCTATCCCAGGGACTATTGACCTCGAAATCTCGCCATATTCGGACATCATGAGCGGTGATCTCCCAATCCCCAAAGAGATACCGACGGCAAGCTTGCGTGTACCAGGAGTGAATTCTGGGTACCAAGAAGCACTGCGCGGTTTCCAGGCAAAGACACCCATCCATTTGCGCGGGGCCGAGTCATGCAGTAACTGTTCACTGGCTGTAACGGCATTTGGGTTTGACTATTCGGACTGCATCACCTCGACGGCGACAGTGGATCTGGATACACTACTGACCGAAAAGAGACGCAGCTTCTGGGTGGATACGTTTCATATTGACATCACCAAGGGAGTAATCGGGGACCTGGACCACTACAGGCACGGCGAAGGCATCTTGGTCAATGTGACACGCAAAACTACCACAGAGTGTAATGGTGCTAAGCTTGTGAACCAACTGTGCTGGCTAAAGACATCTATAGTAAGCTATGATCTGAATGTGAATGGGGGAAACGCCACTTTTGTGTCGGATAGCTGGACGGGGGATTCCATCGTTAAACCAGTCAAGGCTAGGTACGTTGTGCGCACACGTCTCCCCTTGTATCGAACAAAACGTCACCGCCTATATCGTTCTTGACCCAACCATGCTAACCCTCTCAAAAAAATCCAGTGACCCAGGCCAAATGCCCAAAATCGAGTTCCTTTCGCAATCTGCCAGCCAGCTCTGGGACGCCCAAATCACCATGCCCATGACGTTCATCCAATTTACTCCCGAGGGTCCCAGAAGCTACTTCGTCATGAACGACCCCCCCCGAAAGGGGCTAGCCTCCTACATCTACTACAACCAAAAACCCGGCGATTATAACCTGTGCAGCCCAACCTTCGACGATCCAATGGACGACATTCTCAAGAGCTTCCGCGAACTGGTACTCCGCCTGGCCATCGTGGACGCGGTGGAATGGAATGCCTTTGCTGCTCTCACCAATTCGGCCACCAACAAAACAAGCTCAACCCTCCCGCTCGCGCAACAAAGAGTCCCCTACCAAAGCCACCAGGTTCGCGTGCTTTATGCCGCTCAGATCACCGCTCTCGTTCTTGCTACAGTTATTAGCCTCCTTGGTCCGCTCGCGACCATGTTTTTGTTTTGGGGGTGGTGGAATCTGGGAAGAGACTTTTCGATGAACCCGCTGGAGTTGGTGAATGCGTTGCTTGTGCGGGGGACTGGGATGGGGCCGGAGAATGGGGCGAGTCATCAGGATTGCCATTCACAACAGCAGCAGCAGCAGGTTGATCTTGACCTGGCTAGCCTGCCGCTACTTCTCAGCGGGAGCAGTAATGCTTCGCGGGCGCAGGTGGTTGACCATGTGAGAAAGAGAATACGAGGCACAAGGGGCAGCGTGGTTGAAAAGGAGAAGGAGGGAGACGGCAAAGAGAATGTTAATGTCAACATGATTGAGGTTGGAGGTGGAAGGAGTAGTGCTAGTAGCAGACGAAGTAGTAGTGCGAGTGCGAGTAGAAAGGGAAGGAGCAGGATGAAGGAACCGATTATTCAATACGGAGTATTAGATAGTACGGGACGCTTGGGGTTTGCGGTTGCGGATGCGGAAGGGGTTATACGTGCCCGGTGTCCGCGAAGGGGGGAGATGCTATAACTCGAGTTTCACGTTTTGTTGTTTTCTGGATACATATGTAATCAGGGCCATTGTCTGCTGGGCTGAACTTGACGGAGGCTGTCGTTGGGTACTTGTTTCCGTCAATTTGTGGAGATCGAATGAAGAGGGTTGAGGATTAGAGTCAAGTGTCCCGTGGTAACAGCCTACCTAGTTGATGCTGTGCCACGTACCTCCACATGCAAGTAAGTAAGTACCTACAAAGATGTGTCTTTTCCCCACGATCTTTTACTCATACAACCTTTTAGCCCTCATCCTTCGTAATCCCCAACCCAACCAACACCACCGTCGCCACATCTATCACCACCACCACCAACAACTACAACAACTACGCTACGCCCGCCGTAACTACATTATTCTTCATATCTACCGTCTCCGTCGTTGAACTATCCTCCGCCGGCACCTACATATACTTAGCCCGATAAATGTCCCTTTGGGCATCTCAAACAATGGACCTTCAACGGCCGGCCAAACCTCTTTGTTCACCCCTGAGCCACCTGCCTGTCATGCCGCTCCATGCCGCTCTTGCCATAGTTCCCCCTTGCCCAAAATAACAACAATCCTAAGACTTCGAGTTCAAAGATCATATAGAATATCCCTTCAACCATGCGGAAGGATAAAACCCCTCTGGTGAGAACTTTCTTTTCCCTCCCGAGGGAATGGTCTGTCTATTCTGCTGAATAACATGCTCATACAAACCCACCAACGCACACTCATTTGATAGACACCTTGACGGAAAAAACAAAGAGACCAAGAAAAACCAAGAAAGACCAAGAAAAAAAAGAATCCCCAAACTCGATCAACCGCGAAAATGCAACTCCCAACCAACCTCCTCACCTTCCTCCTCACCTTCTCCTCCTTCCTCACCCTCATCACCGCCGCCCCCACGGCCGCCTCTCCCGTCGTCGTCGTCGCCGCCGCCGCCGACATCACCTACCACACCTCCCCCGACAACGACCCCAACGACCCCAACGACCCCGCCATCGCCTTTTTCTCCTCCCTGCCCCCCGCACCCTTACCCAAGCGCCGGTCTCCTAACCCATCCTCCCCATCCGTCACCGGCCTCGCCACCAAGCGGGGCAACCAAGACTACTGCCGCGGCGGGGGTTACTTCAACGCCACGTCGGACGGATCCCCGTGGGTAGCCGACTGCCGAGTCATCATCCGGAACATCGCGCCCAAGGGGGGCAAATGGCACTACATGACGGGGTCGCAGCGGACGCTGGTGTCGCACGGGTCGTGCGCGCTGGGGATCGAGTCGACGGACGGGGTGCCGCCGGCGCTGCAGACGCTGGTGGGGGACCTGGACATTGCCGAGTGGATACGGAAGAGCATCGACTTGTTTGGCACCACCACCAAGGGGGGCGAGGGGGGCAAGGTGGGTAGTTATGGGGATACGCAGTGCCCTAGTACGCACTTTGAGGGGGACGAGTACGGGATGCGGTGGGGGTTGTATAGGGCTAAGGGGTGGTAGGTAGGTGGATGGACATGGCCCGATAAAGGGTGGAGGAGGTGTGCAGAGAATGAGGAGGGAGACGCTTGGTTGTTTGAAGTTCGGTTCTGCTTCTTTTTTCGTCGTTTATTTTATTCATTATGGGCTCTGTTTCTGTAACGGCTTTCTTTCCTTTTTTTTTTTTTTTTTTTTTTTTAATCCTTCATGAGGTGGAGGGGCCAACCTGATCTCCTTGTTCGTTCGTTCTCTGATGATGGAAATGAAGAAAGCTGGGTTGAGCCTCTCAGCTGTGTTTTGTTCTGTCTTGGTCGTTTTGCATGCCGTTCGTTAAGAGAGAGAGAGACGGAGAGAGAGAATACAGACTTTGCTTACTTGCCGTTTACCCTCTCAGACCCTTTCAAACGTTTCAGTATTCTCAGCTGCAATGGTTACTCGCGATAACTCTGTAATCAAGACGAGTGTGTAACGAAGGAAGGGCTTCCATTGTGATGGATTCGATCTTTGAGCAACAACCACGGCGACTTTGAATGGGGAAACGCGCTAGGGTCCTTGGCTCTCTCACTCTCTTGGCCATGTCAGACTGACCGCTCGTGTATGTGTAAATATATGCAGGGCGATAGGGGTATTGTTCCTTCCCACGCTTCTCATGTCCCCTATGCTTTAATGTTTTACTTGAAGACATGACATGACAGTGTCTCGCTCAAGTCGATATCGGTCTCATTGGCACCTCTACCTAGACTGCTGACTGGTTGGTTGGGTATAATGTGCGTGAAAGCGTGTTGATAATGTCAATGTGCACCGATGAATGGAAGGTAAACAACAAACACATCTCGGCTGTTGGAGACTCGTGGCGTGATGACAGGGACAGATGTAGGTACCAAGTACCAGATGATGCCTTCCGTTTGGGTCCAAGATCCTGTGTCACCCCACGATTGCCATGATGGGTTTTATCTTGCATTCTGGAACCCTTGGAAGGAGGAAGTTTCCATAGGTTCCACGGAAGGCTGGAAATCATCACCCGGGCGGCCTTCAAGGAGGAGGAGAGTAGCTTGGTCTGCCTGATCTGTCTGACTCGCGCGTACCGCGCGGCACGCCGGAGAGACGGGAGTCTGTTTGTGAAGGCTGGGCAGAAATGGCATTGAGTAGCTGTCACTTGGTCTTCCTGCGTCCATAACGAACGCGATCAGCAGAGTAAGACGGCCAAGGAAACATGTGGACAGACAGATAAGGAAGTGATTTCCTGGTATTTTCAATACCGAAGAAGCAAGTGTCGACGCAGGTCAGCCCAATAATTGTTAGTGCCCCGTTAGCGCCAACCGACTTGTGTGGCTGTCAGTGGTGCGTGACAGCTGCTTGCTGTGTGTGCTTCGGCCAAGGCATTGATTGGGTGGGACACGTGATGGATGGATGCACTTCCCGGTCGCCCCCCTCACAAGTCGGTCGCATTTCACTGGCTCGGATTTGGAGAATTGCTGCTGTTTGTCGGGTTTA
Organism: Pseudoneurospora amorphoporcata; assembly: GCA_033297205.1. Classification (NCBI taxonomy): domain Eukaryota; kingdom Fungi; phylum Ascomycota; class Sordariomycetes; order Sordariales; family Sordariaceae; genus Pseudoneurospora; species Pseudoneurospora amorphoporcata. Next base: position 29,525 of record MU859220.1, on the reverse strand, counting down.
CAAAGAGCGGAAATATCGAACGGCATAGGAATCGGCACCGAACCATGTACACTACTGCACATGTATCAACATTTGCCCGTTCAACCGACGCTGGTGGTTTTTGTTGGTGGTGATTCGATGGAGTGTCTTGGACGTTCATTTCTCCAATTCAGATAGAGTTGTTGATAAACTGTGACATTGTCGTCGATTTATGCTATCGACGACTCCGTAATTGTGGATTCCATATTGTATCGTGATCCACCGAGTCCACCGTCTCCCGAGATAAGCAAGAAGCTTGTTGCGACGAGGAAGCCGGGGAGGTGGATCCAATCTCGCTTCCCCGCATTTGGAGTGGATCTCAGTGTTGTTCCATTGAGCACCAGGTCGGGTGTCCAGAACCCCCCAGGTAGAGTCCCAGGCGACTGGGCCCACCGGGTACAGGTGTTGAGGAGGGCTCGCCAAGGGCCGCATGCAATGAAATCTCTCTGAAATCTCTCGCCCCATGACGCCGGGCTTGTCCCAGTGCGGAAGCTGTCAAGAAGACCAAGACCGACAATGTAAGCACTTGGCTTTGCTGTTTCATGCCGCTTTCAAGAAAGTGCAAAGGTGAAGTATCGATCAAAGAAACACCAATCTGGCGAGAACCGATCAGCAGCAAGATGTACATACCATGCCACCCCACCAGGCATCCCAACACAGTCACCGAGCTGTCGGATCCCTCAGTTGCAACCAAAGATGATGAAGAATGTAACGACAGTCTAGAGTGTCTTTTACACTACCTTAGGGACATATCCTCGGAAAGAAAAGTGACTGTCATCCAATGGTCTGCTCCGCTAGTCTCATCTGTTGGTAGTGCTTTCCCTAGCACCGGTGGAACTCCTCTTTCCCCACAGCATCTGGACCACTGTCTCCTTCCTTCCGTCGCCTATCTCGGACTCGAGCGATACTACAGTACAGTAGACACCCTGGTAAATGCAACCCCAGTAAATGCAAGTACATATGATGCTGGTTGTATACAGTCAGCAGCACTGACCTCGACCATAGTTATTCACATACCTACAATCTCCGCCGGCGTCTTGGCTTTTTTTACCCCCGACATGACCAGTTGTCGTCCTCAGCTGGGCGAGAGCCTTGGGTGGCCTTGGCCCCATAATGTCCTTCCGCTTTCGTCATTAGCACTCACCACCACCCTCTGGGGAAGCCTACAGCTAGACGAACCCATTGGCTGCCGACAAAAGATGATATTTCTAGTTGCCTTCCATGCTTCGACATCCATATCTCTCCTTTTGCCTCTCGCTTATTTGCCCAACAAATTGCAAAACCCGGCCGGAGCCACGCATCATGAACTTGCCATGTGTTAGTCTAGCCCCGGACAACCCTATCTTGTTCAGACTTTGACGCCTTTCCAATCTGGGGGCTACCGTCCGAGACGCCTACCCAGTAGCATCCCTTTCAACCAGGGCCATCTCCGCAATCCAAGAAGCTTGGCTGCACCCCTATACTACACACACACGACACCTGCCCTATCTTTCTAAGTAGTCTTCCCGCAGAGCATTTGAGGCAATCCTTCGCGCTGTCGCCCATCTGCCTCCTGATAGGACGCCTCCCCTTTGAACCACCCCTAGGTATGTGACCAGCCAGCTCGTTGGGGTAGTCTCATCAGGGCCGACGGTTGTCATCTTGGAAGCAGTACCTATTTTACGCTCTCGCCCCCTCTCCTCTTCTGCCGCCGTCCCTCTTTCCTTTCCCTCCTCCTCCTCACCTCCCTTCCACCCATCACATCAGCCAAAATCACCATGTCCGACATAGAAAAAGGCGGCTCCCACGAAAAGGAGACCCATGTCGTCACTCCTCCTCCCCCGGCCTACGGCGTCGGCGTCACCGAGGACCTCCCACAGGAGGACTTCATGACCCGCAACGGCCTCAACCTCAACTCCTTCAAGCCCCGCCGCTACCACCCCGGCGACGGCACCGTGATCGAGCGCACCCTCAAGTCCCGCCACCTGCACATGATCGCCATCGGCGGCTCCATCGGTGCTGGTTTCTTTGTCGGTTCGGGCAAGGCCCTGCACAACGGCGGTCCTGCCTCGCTGCTGATCGATTTCATGATCATCGGCGTCATGATGTTCAACGTCGTCTACGCCCTGGGTGAGCTCGCTGTCATGTTTCCCGTCACCGGTGGTTTCTACACCTACTCCACTCGCTTCATCGACCCGTCTTGGGGCTTCGCCATGGGCTGGAACTACGTCTTTCAGTGGGCTGTCGTGCTGCCTCTGGAACTTACTGTTTGTGGCTTTACCGTTGGCTATTGGAATCAGGATATAAACGTTGGTAAGTTTCTTTCTGTGTTTTGGTTAATTATGTGACCCAAAAAAAGAACATGGAAAAGGGGCGTTAACTCACCTGACCAAAACAGCCGTCTGGATCACAATCTTCCTCGCGGCAATCATCATCGTCAACGTCTGGGGCACCCTCGGCTACGCCGAAGAGGAATTCTGGGCATCGGCTTTCAAGCTCGCCGCCACCGTGGTCTTCCTCATCATCTGCCTGGTCATGGTCCTCGGCGGCGGCCCCAAGGGCTCCCGCTACGACCACTACACCGGCGCCCAGCTGTGGTACAACCCCGGCGCCTTCGCCAACGGCTTCCGCGGTTTCTGCTCCTGCTTCGTCACCGCCGCCTTCGCCTTCTCCGGCACCGAGCTCGTCGGTCTCGCCGCCGCCGAGGCCAGAAACCCCGTCAAGTCCCTGCCCGGAGCCATCAAGCAGGTCTTCTGGCGCATCACCCTCTTTTACATCTTGGGTCTCTTCTTCGTCGGCCTGCTCATCCCCCACGACGACGACAACCTCCTGGGCGCCAACCCCTTCATCAACGTCAACGCTTCCCCCTTTGTCTTGGTCGGCAAGTACGCCAACCTCACGGGCTTCGACTCCTTCATGAACGTCGTCATTCTTGTCTCTGTCCTGTCGCTGGGCGTCTCGTGCGTCTACGGCGGCTCGCGCACCTTGACGGCCTTGGCTCAGCAGGGGTACGCCCCCAAGGTGTTCACCTACGTGGATCGCTCCAACCGCCCGCTGTTCTCCGTGCTGGCCATCATTGCGTTTGGACCCCTGGCCTACGTCAACTTGGCGGCTGCTGGCCCGACCGTTTTCGACTGGCTGCTTTCCTTGTCCGGGCTGGCGGCGCTGTTCACGTGGGGATCGATTTGCCTGAGCCATATCCGGTTTCGCAAGGCGTGGGCGCTCAAGGGCCACAGTCTGGATGAGATCCCGTTCCAGGCAGCCGGGGGCGTGTTGGGGTCTTGGTTAGGCTTGGTGCTGGTGGTGTTGGTGCTCATTGCTCAGGTATGCTTATCTCTCTTTTTATCTTTTCTTTCCATTTTTTCTTTCTCTCCTCGCTTCGCTCGATATCCCGATCCCCAACTAACGTGTCGCAAAAAAAACAGTTCTACGTAGCCATCTGCCCCGTCAGCGGCGGCTTCAACAACGTCGAGGGTTTCTTCATCCAGTACCTGGCCCTGCCCGTCGTCATCGTCTTCTGGATCGGCGGCTTCATCTGGAAGCGCGGCAAGTGGCTGACCGTCGAGAACATCGATGTCGATACCGGCCGTCGCGAGCACGACTGGGACACCATCAATGCTTACAAGGCGCAGTTGGCCGCTTGGCCCGCTTGGAGAAGGTGGTTCCATAAGTTGTTTATCTAAGCTTGGCTGCCGCTGGTGCTGCCTTGGATGAATGACTGAATGGCTGTGCGGACTGGTGCGAACTGGATTGGATTGGATTGGATTGTAATTGTTTTTTGATGTTTTGTTTTGGATACCATAACCTATTTGATACCACCACCATTGAAAGGGGAAGGAAGAGAAGGATAAACGGGAAGCGAGAGAGAGAGAGGGAAGTGATGAAAGGATAATTAATGTGTGTTGATGTCAATGAAACGTCGAGTACTCCCCACCCACCCAAACGGTCTTGTGCACGCATCGATCTCTCTTCCTTCGTCTTTCCGTGCCAAGCGGCGCAGAGAAGAACTGAAACTGATGGACAAATCTTCCATTCTTCCCGACATGATTCCCGCAGCTGCACTGCCCTGCCCTGCCCTGCCCTGCCCTGCCCTGCGCTGTCACATTCCGTAAGGAAGGAAGGAAGCGTGCTCTAACCTGCTCTCCACGCATGATGACAGCGCAGGACATACAAATGGAAGATCAACCAACAATTGAGGAAATCCAGACCCAGATTTCGCTGGAATGTACGTAACCGAAGTAGGTAGGTACCTCTCTCTATCCCTGTGTCGCAACTGAAGTGATGCATGAGACGGGAACAGCGCAGACGTAAAGCCCTGGAGTCCCAGAGGGCGTTTCTAGCCCAGACGAGTAACAATAATAAAAATAATAATGATAGCGATGATAATCGACGTGAAAGAGAGAGAACGGAAAAGAAACGTCCGTCCCAGTCCGTCCGCATCGAGCGAGAAGAGCGCACTTGCTTGCTGGCTCCCGTCCATACCGGGCCGCTAGGTACGTTCAAGTTAAGGTAACTTCCATTGTGCCGCCGTAAACAACATTGAACCTGGAACTTACCTACTTACCCACGTCCCGTCCCGTCCGTTCCTTCCTTCCAACCTACAACGTACCTTACCTAATACCTACCTACCATATATGTAAGTAAGTAAGTAAAACCTCGACAGAAACCGGAATTTGATTATTCAAATGTTGCAGAAACTCAAGGTACCCTTTTCTAGCCAAGGTACATACATGCATGTACATACCTTAGGTAGTATCATAACATGATGGGGCTGTTGCTGTTGCGGTCGCAGTTGCTGGGCCGGCCAAGCCTACCTACGTCTACCTAAGTAGGTATGTAGGTACAGGTATACAATCAAAATGTTCTTCCAAGTTACATTAAGCAGAAGGGGTATTCATTGTGAATGGGCGCGGGGCGACTGGACTAGAATAACTGCCTGTATTGGACGACGGGACTAGAATGAATAACTGCCTGGACGACGAACACACACATCTCCTTGTCCTGTCCTGTCCTGTCCTGTACCATACCATACCTGGTAGCCTGGACTGGCCTGGCCTGGCCTGGTGCAGAGCGGCTTGGGAAACAAGCTAGCTAAGGTACCTTACCTTAACTAAGGTATATTCCGTTTTATAAGGTGCACACCCGAAATCCGTTAACGGTTCTGTTATTTCGAGTTTTACAGTAACGGTAGGGGTGTAGAGTCTACTCAATACTAGCTACTATCTATCTATCTATCTGTCTGTCTATCTATCTATCTATCTATCTATCTGTCTATCTATCTATCTATCTATCTATCTATCTATCTATCTATCTATCTATCTATCTGTTTATTGTCACGGCGTAACCAGAGGGCACGATGGGTGCGCAAGATCTTGATTAACTTGGACTAAAGACAAGAAGTTGAAGAGAGAAGAAATCCCAAACAGGAAGGTAGGATACGAGAGCTGGGTTTTATACCCAGATCGTAGGCGACCGTCAGACCTGTGAATAGGAATCCAGATGAATGGGAGTGAATGGAACCCATGTGACAATAAGAACCTTGACGGCTGGCATGTGACAACCAGAACCGTCACATTTATCTATCTATCTATTTATTTATTTATTTATTTATCTATTTGTCTATTTGTTTGTCTGTCTGATACCGGATTGGTATCGCTGGTGTCACATGCCAGAACGACCGGCATGCGCACGTGACAATGGCACGTGACAGTGGTTGCGTCACGGTCAATTGAGTTGACCGTGACCGCGACCATGATCGCAACCATGGGTCACAACCCCACATAAGTGGGGCCTGTAGATTAGATAAGGCTCGCGCACATATGGTCATCGACCATCGCGAGCTCTCCTCTCGAGATCTTTCCCAGATCATCAACTATCATACCTTTCAATCAAGACACATTATTGTCATTTGTTCCCAATACCCTATCAACGGTATTACTGTCTTTCTGTCTGTCTATCCATTTGTTTGTCTGTCTATCTATCTGTCTATCTATCTGGCTGTCTGTCTGTCTGAATCTTCTTCTTCTTCTTGCTTACCTTACTTATGCCGTCGGTTCAAGCGATCCATTTGATTGTCTCGCGGCGGCGCATACGGAACAATAAATAAATGGCTGACGGATTTTGTCTAGTTCTAGAGCATAGAATACCGCTTTTTCTGCCAAAGGACTTTGTGTAAGCGGTACATCGATAGCTGTTGCACCGTGAAATGTTTGGGAAAAACCGTGGAAAGCTGGAAAACGCAAAAAAAGGTGAAAGCATAAGGTACTCATGACCCCCAAAAGAATTGAATTGCCACACCTATACAAGACACTACTCATTCATCCAGCCAACGCAGTCCCATTCCGACGGGGGAAACCAACAACGGCCAGAATTGACAAACTAATCAATGAACTGAATACGAAAACGCTTGGACTAGGGAATTCAACACCCCAGGTCTCGCTCACGTTATTGTTAGCTAGCCAACAAACGAAGCCACTAGTAAATCAGACCAGTATCTGACTGCGCTGCCCAGTTAACTATAAAAATAGTGCCATAGAAGTGCAATAAAGGTGTCCAAAAAAAGACAGAATGAGACGGTACATGCTCAGCAGCAGCACTCTACATATATACACCCCCGTGCGTGCTGCTCAGGAGTACTGTCGGCCTCGAAAAAGACTCGGCGTGCGGTAGTCGAAAGCTTCGGGTATGTCGTTCTCGACCTGCCAGGGCGTGAGCTCGCGGACTTCTGGTCCCACCACTTTCCAACGCAAAAACCCCTTATCATCTACCTGGGCTTCCTCGCTATTGTGCCTGTTCTTTCTCTCCCTCCGCCATGCGCGATGGAGAATGCGGATGTACTCCAGCTTGTGAAACCGCAGAAAAAACTTCCTGACCGCCTTCTCGATCTGAACATTGTGGTCCATATAGGTGTGGCTGATGATTTTCTTGTAATGGTAACCTGCCTCGTCCATGGGATCGTCCATGGGATCGGTCCCCGAGGCCTGGAAATCCCCCGCCAGCCATAAGTCACGAAGATCCGTCGTGCCCTCTAGTAAGGACTCCACGTGTGCAAGGTGGCATATATGTCCTCGCGGTATCACGAGGAACTCCCCGTAGTGAGGTGTGAATCTGCAAACGGCAGCTTCACACATAGAGGGGAGCGGCAACTTGACCGATCTTAGATTTTTCATAAACCGCAAGGTGTCAATCCTGGGGATCTCTTGAAGGTCCATGCTTTCAGTCGGTAGAACCAGGCCTGAAAATGAGCGCAAATCGAAGATACAAAGACTGGTGGGTGGTCGTTCATGGTACCGATATCTCACAAACCGCACTGTGAGCGTTTGTCCGGCAGTGTACCTGTACTCGGGCCTCCTGTGAGTGTCGGACCTTGTTCCCCACCAGTGCCATATGTTATATGGCAAGGAAAGCTTTCGCAGTTTCGGGAGCCAACGTGGGTTTATTAACCGCTCGACTGCATCACTAGCAGGTTGCAATGCGGCATCAGTCCTGACAAGCGGGTAATCCAGATGGAGCTCAACAAGACCTGATAGGTTGAACAAATAAGCCAAGTAACGATGAGGAAAGTCCTCCGGCGCGGGATACGTGTGACGTGGAGACTCCAACACACAGCCCGGACCAAGTCGGAGGTATCGAAGGTGTTGTAATGGGGATCCTCCTGCTCTTTTGTACTTGAGACAAAGCAGTCGCATCATCTGACCCTGAGGCTGTGCAGATGCACCTCCGAGAACTGGCGGTGGCTGCTCATCCGCTTCATCCAGGCTCGGTACCACAAGGTTGGAGCCGTCGCAGTCGCCCTCGTTTATCGTCGAGAGTTCAAGGCATCGCAACTGCTCCGCGTTTTTTAGTAGCACTATCAATGGTAGAATGCATGGGGGTAAACCCAAGTTACCAGAGCTTGGTTCGAAATGGAGACCATGCAGTGTCAAAATGGTAAGGCAACGAAACTTGAAGTCAGGGATGACGCGGCCTTTTACGCCGAGCACCATGGACATGTCTGCTTTGAGGTGTTCGTCCACTTGTACTACGTTTTTGAGGTCCGCGATCAGTATCAATGGCAAATTTTGATCTAAGGAATCTTGAATGAAACTCACCGTCCTCGGGAACACGTAAAAGATGTTTATACTTTTCAGGAGGCGTAATCTTGATAGACTGTATGCCCTGAAAACCCTTCTTACTTTCACGCATGTGGAGAAGTTTCAACACATTCAACCACACATGGAAACCATGGAATTCCAAGTGCCGGAGGTTCTTGGCTTCACTTAGAATCTTCCCGGTGGCCACGTAGATCTCGTGGCATTGCCCCATGAGCTCAATATCATCGAGGCCCCAATCTTCCCGCAGGGACCTGGGAGCAGTGAAAGGTGCAGCGCTGGCGATGAACCGTCGTGAAACTGTGAGCGATTGTGCATCAGAGAGCAAAGCAGACACCCTCCGGAAGTCGTTGGCAGGGTCAAGGCCTTTGAGAATGTTGTAGCGTTTGGGATCCCTTAAACCCATTGCAGCTCCAGGCAGAGTCATGAACCGGAAAAGATGGTGCTTCACAGCTTCATTGAGGGCTCGAAAAGCAAGCGAGACATTCTTGAGATCCGCTGTGTCGCTCAGATAATCGAAAATGATGTACATGACATTGTGGACCTCGAAGATGAGAGGGATTTTGTCCTTGGCAGTCATTGTTGGCAAGGTGATGTGAAAGGCCTGGTTTAATGATTGTCGGTTGATATTGAATGATCTGATAACTGTTGAAAGACTGGTGGGTAATTGTTCACTTGGAGACGTCGAGAGGAAAAAGCTGAAAGTTGTTGGGGTGGAATAAGTTTTGCTGATGATGGTCTTTAGGTAAGCAATGGGGAAGAAGTCGTGAGTGTTCCGCTCCTTCGCTCCAAGTGTCATCTGCCAAAGAACCACTTTCCCCGACGTATCCAAGTGAATCCCCGCCCTTCTCATGAGGGACGTCTCCCGCCAAACGCCTTCCCGTGGAGGAAGCCCCGTCAACAAGTGCTTGCCGTCCCCGTCCATCATCTCCACTCTCCGTTCCTCCCACGCCCTTCTCCTGTAGCACCTGACCTGTCACCTGGACGGCCGAGATACCTCAAAGCTGCGAGGCAAGCATGCAATGACCTGGACCCCAACGTCACTGCCTCCCCCTAAACAGACTCGGCGTGCGGTAGTCGAATGCTTCCCGTCTGGTATGTCGTTCTCCACCTCCCAGGGACCCATCTCGCGCGCCACTGCCTCTGTTCTTTCCTCTCCTCCCACGTCATCAGCGGGCAGTAGAGCTGCTTGTTGCTCGTCTCCGGTATCCTCTCCTCGCATCCATTTTCATCGATCGATCGGATGAGGTTAGGTTCGCCGTGGGATCAAAGTGCTCAAGATGAAGCGTGCATCTCAAGTACCACCTATTCTAATGGCCTGGTACGTATACTGGGAGAGATTCGAGTTGATTCCGTGCTGTTTTCCTGGGCCCCGTGCTTCAATCCTGGACTTGGGTACTTGTGAGAAAGAAGGAAACCTTTCTGCCCACAATCAGACGGGAGCTCCTCAAGTCTTAACTACCCTTCCCCGGGCCCCTGCCCCATCTCCACGGGCAGTCCAGTCCTCACTCACCAACTTCACCGTCACTGTCGCGGCACCAAATGTCACGACACCATTCTCTCGGCGTCTCGGCACCGCAAGGGAACTCCGCAGAACCCTCCAATAATATCTCCCCTTGGTTCGTGTACATAGATAGATAGATAGGTAGTCTGAGAGCAGACGGGAGTTCTCGCTGCAGTGCTCTCTTCTGATCTTTTCCTCTTGATGCAATATTGCGTCTTCTGGTCCAGCGGTATCGTGACAGTCACACATCATCACCACACACAACCTATCCTTGTCCCCCTTCCTTCTCCTTCTCCTTCTCCTCCTCCTTCTCCTCCTGTTTCTCCCTCCACCACCCCCTCAACCCCTCCACCCCGCTTCTACACCACTCAATTCCCCCCAAAACCTCCTCCCCAACCCACCACTTCTTCCACTTGGCCCCCTCGGGCGGCCGATCACTCCAGTACTTTTTCAACGACCCACCCTCAAACCGATGATTCTTGACTCCCATCAACAACACCACCTCCCCCGGCTTGGGGTCAAAATCCTCGGCATCCAGAAAGACGTTTAGCAAGATGTGCTTGGAGGTAGATTGGTCGGCTAGACGGACGATTCGTTGCGTGTGAGTCGGGGGCATGGGCGAGGGCTCAACGTCGGAGATGGAGACGATTATGGCGAGCACGTTGATCATCCAGTTTTGGGCGTAGGGGAGGTGCGGGATTTGGCGGAGGGTGCAGAGTTTGAGGGGGATGGTGGGGTCCGTGGCTAGGTGGGGGTTGGGTTTGGGAGGGGGGATTTGAGGAGGTTGAGGTGGAAGACGGGGTAGTTGTGATTGAGGGTGTGGTTGTCGTTGAAGTTGAAATCGAGGTTGAAATCGAGGTTGAAATTGAGGCTGAGGCTGAGGTTGCGGTTGAGGTTCAAGAGGGGGTTGAAGACGAGGTTGAGACTGAGGTTGGAATTGCGGAAGACGTTGTGCTGATTGCTGCTGCTGCTGTAAGAACTGTGGCCGAGCTTGTGCTTGCGGCTGGAACAGTGGCCGGCTGAAAGGCTGCGGTGGCAGTTGAGGTTGAGGTTGAAGCTGAGCTTGAGGCCGAGGTTGTGGTTGATGCTGATGTTGATGCGTCTGCGGTTGTACTACTGTACCAAGCTGTGGACGAGGTTGTATCTGTGCCTGCGCCCGAGCCTGAGGCGGCTGTAACAATGGATTAGGCTGGAGATGAGGTCGAGGTCTCGGGCCCTGTTCCTGCTGCGGTCGCGGTCGAGCCCTTGGTGGAGGAAGCTCCTTGATCTTTCTTTGAATCTGCTGGTTCTGTTCTATAGCCACTGGACGACCGTCTTGAGGTCTCCGGAATGCCCTAGCTTCAGCTGGGTTTTTGGCCGGCTTTTGATCTGGATTCTGCAGCTGGAAGATTTCCTGCGCAGTCATGGACGATCGGAACTGCGGTGCCTGTCTCGCGGTGATGATAGGCTTCTTGACTGGTTTCGGTGGCTTCGGCGGCTTTGGCGGCTTTGGCTCTTTGGGTTTGTTCTTTTTCTCCCATTCCTTTATGAGTACGTCAACTTCGAAGATGGTCAGCTTGGCCCATTCTGGCGGGAGAACGAATCTGGGATCCGGACGGTTGTTCTCGGCCGGTGGTTTCGCCTTTGGAGCCTTCGTCGAAACGTCCACATCCGGGTTCTGATCCAGCCTCTTTGGTTCCTTTGCGAGTCTTTGTGCTTCTTCTCTCCTCCTCTTCTCCTCCAGTTCCGCTCTATACCCAGTCTCCACCCACCAAGGCTTCGCGACCTCCTCCTTCTTCTCAGCCTCTGTCTTCTTTGACTTCTCATCCTTCGTATCCAGATCCATCTCACCATCTGTCGTCGATGATACTTCCGAGTCGGGACCGAGCTCCTCCTCCATAGCCTTAAGCAGTGCTTTCTTCATATCTCTCATGTACTTTCTGTCCCAACCAACGGGGACCATATGACCTACCACTAGACAGACCATTTTGGTAGTCTTGCGCGGTTCATCCTCCTTTGGCTTGCCCATTTCTTGTCCTTTTGCTACCACGGTCTTTTCTTGACCTTCAACTTCTTTCCCCTTTCCAAGCCACTTCCGCTCCATTGCCTCTCTCTTCAGCTTCTCCAATCTCTCCGGATCACCTATCCCGTCATCATCAATATCCATCTTATCCCCTCGTCGATCCCCCATCGCCTCCTTTGTTACACCTCCAACCTGCTTCCCTCTCACATCATTTATGCCCTTCGCCACTTCTTGACCCTTGCCCACTCCTTTATCATTGTTCACCGTCTGAGGCCGGCGGGTCTGAAGGTCAACATCAACATCAACCTCCTCAAACTCAACCACCACCTCCCCCACCAACCTCACATAAACCCCCTCCCTCACCTCCCCCCTTGCTATGTCCTCCCATTTCGTCTGCCACTTTTCCTGTTCTTCTGACTCCCTCTGTTCCTCTTCTTTGTCTATCTCTTCTTGCGTCTTTTCTTTTCCGTCCTTTCCATCGTTTCCCTTGGCCACATTCCCTCCCTTTCCGTCCCCTCCTACCTGTCCCACTCCCTTGCCTACCCTGCCGTCTTCCCCATCAGATACAGAAGAATCAGAAACCCATTCATCAAAATCATACCCCAACACCAAATGATGGAACTCTGGCCTCAAAATCGCTTGCACCCAGAACTCGCCGTCGTCCAAGAGTAAACGGATGACCAAGTCTGGAGGGCCGGTGGGGGGTTGGGAGGGTAGAGAAGGGGAGGGACTTGGAGGTCGGGGTGGGGGAGGGATGTAGGGGTCTGTAGGAGGGGATGGGGATGGGGATGAAGGGGATGAGGGGTGGTCGTGGTCATGGTCGTGGGCGTGGCGTTGGGACCAGGTGCGTTTACGGGAGGTGCGGGATGACTGGCTCGGTGGAGGGAGGTCTTGATATTCGGTGTTGGACATGGAGATGTCGGAGTCATTGGTGGTGGATTCGAGATCGGTTTCTGGGATTTCGTCTTGGAGTTCCATTCCGGGTCTTTCGTCGTCGCTGTAGTGACCGGTATGATCACCGGGTTCGTCTCCCGATTCTTCCTCAGACGTCTCCTCATCCCCCTGGTGGCCATGTGCACAAGGCTCCTCACCCCATAACTCAGAAGCCGGGGTACTACTACCACGCTGTGAATCACCCTCGTATCCATACTCTGACCCACTTGGAGTATCAGGAGGCATCTTGAGGTATTGGATACCCCTTACAAGCATCACCACCCCTTTTGGTTCCTTTTTCCCCGTCTGCTTCTTGGAGCCATCCGCGCTTTTCGCTTTCTCTTTCCCCAACCTCTTCACTGCCGTCCCCTGTGTCTGCCCTTCTGTCCCCTTGTCGGCCTCGTTCGTCTTCTTCTCCTCCTGGTCATTTTGCCCAACCTCTCCCTCCACCTCCGCCTCCGCCTCCGCCTCCGGGTCAGGCCAAACCTCGGGAAACTTTCCACTAACAAGCACATGCCGAACCACCCCCCTCGCAGCTTTAACATCCCCATCAATCGGCCGATTAGGATGGTCAGGATCGTGTGAGACGATGGGGCGCGCGGCGATGGAGACCTCTGAGTCGTAGGGGTCTATGATGGGGGCAGCTTCTTCTTCTTCTTGTCCTTGTTCTTTGCCATGCCCTTCCGCTTTCCTTTGGCTGGCGGTTTTGTTGCTACCAGGGGCGGCGGTGTCATGGTTGTTGTCCTTGTTGTTGTTGCGGATGTTAAGGCCTGATAATGAAACCGGTGGAGAAGATGCGAGAGTCGGATCGGGACTGGAGCTTGGGCTGATGATGACTTTGGATGGTCTACCGCCTGGTGCTTCACCTCTTCTCTCTAGCCATGCTTGGACCTTCTCCTTGGGACCGGGACCATCTAAGCCAAGCACATCCCCTTGTCCATAAGCCCTCTCCTTCTCCTTCTCCTTCTCCTTTCCTTTCCACCTGGAGGAACTCTTCCCTCCCGAATTTGGTTCATGCTGCCGTGGTTGTGCCGACCGAGGTGGTGCTTGCTGCTCCTCCCATTTCGACTGCTGCTGTTGTCTCTGAGAAGAAACCGATTGAAGCGGTTTAAGCTCTTCACCAAGTCCATGTGCCTGGAAATAAGCATCGAGTTCGTCATCATCGAAGTCATCGTCTATGTCCATGGTGTCCAGCATCTCGACATCCGGGTCCATGGTTGTTGCCTCTTTTTTCCGTTGACTATTCCGTATCCAGCCCGGTTATGGATGGTCATGTTTACTACCGTTTTCGATGTTGAATCATGGGGCGATGGACTTGGCGGTTTCAACAGATGGTGAATTTGTCCGATGTCAAGATGGATGACGATGGACATGCGAATTGAGAGAAATGTGGGAACGCGAGAATGACAAAGGGAAATCCACACCGGAGTGGGACGCCACTTTGTCCAACGGCACGCGTCGATTGGTGCGTGTACATTCAGGACAGCTGCAATGGAGCAGCCCCCCGGGACTTGTCAGCTTGAGAGGGTCAGAACATCCCGTCTTGCCATACTTGTAGGTCATCAAAGTCAAAAAGGAACTGGAACGGCAAGTACGTAAAATAAGCTGGGTATTGAAACATCTGTATAAAACGACATGGCTACAATTAAGCTGGCCCAAGAACCTCAAGTCTCTAAACTGCCTTGCCTCGGACCTCCCCTCGAAAGCTCCCATCCGCCTTTCTCAGCCCATCTGTATGTATTCCATAAAAGATTGAATCTAGCCATCAGCTAAGGCCTCATTAAGATGGAAAGTCGGCGCAAAAAAAGCTGCAGTACTAAAACCAGAAATTAGAAGGGTTTTGAAAAGTCCACTCCACCAAAAAAATAACCATCACCAACAAGACGTGGCTGTAAGTGAATTAACTCATTGCTATCCCCTTTTTGCGCCATCGCTTGTTCCTGACCCAAACAAAGCTTCTTTCAGGTTTATGCCCCATATCCCAAGGGCGTATCGGTCCTTCGTCTATATCGGGGGGGGTGGTTGTAGGTGCTTTGCCGACTCTCCGTCAAGTTTGCTGTCCTCATTGATTGTTGTTGGGCTTCTCCTAGTAGCCGTTCATGGTCATGCGTTGAGAGTTGCGACTCATCTCGCGATCCGCAGCCGGGCTGATTGGCCTGCTGCCGTGTCCCTGCGCACTGCTTTCCTTGAGGGCCAATAGCTGCTTGGCACGGAAGGTTTCGTAGTGGATCTGGGATGTGGTCTCGATGAGGTCCTGCAGATGGGTGCGGAGAAGGAAGTTTCGGAGGTAGATGAATTCGCAGTGGTTCTCGTCCTCGACGTTGATGACGCCCCAGCGGTTCTGGCGGCCACGGACCTGCTTGCCGTTGACAATGATGCTCTTTTCGGAACCGACGACGGCAAAGGGGATGAGGCTCTGTGTCAAGTTAGCTATCTATCGTCAATTCCTCTCCCCAGAGGTACAAAAACCCACCTTGATCTGCTGGTTCAGCGAGCGCTCCTCCTCGTCAAGCTCGTCGTTGTCGTAGGGGTACATCTTGAGGTTGTGGAAAGCAAACTCCTCCTTGATGCGCTCCTTGAAGGCCTGGCGTTCTTCCAGCGTAAGGGAGTCCGACTTGGCAATCACGGGCACCACGTTGACGACATCCGACAGCTTCTTGAGGACGACAATGTCGATGGGCTTGAGCGAGTGGCCCGAAGGCTGGATGAAGAAGAGGCAGCAGTGAATGCGGGTGTCCTGGATGTAGCGCTCACGCTGGGCAGTGAGTTCCTTGCGGAGGTAGGCCGAGTGCTGGTCCTTGATGTACTTGACGATGGGGTCCCAGCAGCGGTCGTTGTTGATCATGTCGCCGTATCCGGGGGTGTCGACAATGTTGAGGCGGAGACGAACGCCATTCTCCTCGATGATGTGGGAAACCGACTGGATCTCGGTGGTGGATCGGACCGTCTCGTCGGGTTGGAGGCGGCCCTTGGAGTCGATGAGGTGGGAAGCGAAGATGGTGTTGATGAGGGTCGACTTGCCGAGGCCGGTTTGGCCTGGTGGCTAGTTGTTAGTATATATGTTCAGCAGGCGGCATTGATTGTGACGACAGACAACATACCAACGCAGATGACATTGAACTGGAAGCCGCGCTTGAGCAGCTTGCGCTCAATCTGAGACGTGATGCTGTCGAAACCGACGTGGGTCTCGGGGTGGACGGTGGCAGGGCCCATGGTCGTCGACATGATTGCTAACTGGGGGCTATTCCAAAAAGCAGGTGGATGGCGGGAGGAGAATTGGCGGAAGAAACAAGAGAACGAAGCGAATGAAGATGCGGTCGAAAGAAGGGCGTGGGTTGGACTGGAGATGGACGACGACGGGGAAGAAGAGAATGAAGTGAGTGGTTCTGTGGACGTGGTCGTGGAAATGAAACAAAGTTGCAATCAATTATTAGGGGATTCTACAGACTGACTGCCTGCACTGGACAACCTCAAATGGGCTGCGCTGTTGTCGCTGCTGCTGCTGCTGCTGCACGTTGCCAAACAACAATTTCCCTTTCCAGGGGGCCAACTGGGGGTTCAGGCGAATCAACAACAGCAACCCGGGGAAAGGGGGCAGGCGCACCTTGCCGCCCAGCTCGTTTGATTGGCCCTGTGGGGACACCCGGATTGGGTTTAGGAGAACTGACAGCGCTGCACTAATTGCACTAACAAGACCTGGGGGACGGCAGATGGTCCGTGTCACCCATGCCCGAATTTTTTGAGACGGATGGATCTCCACGATGCCGTCCCGCGCGGTTCCATTGCCAGTCTCGACTTTCGGCCCCGGCAAAGGCACCTTTTGTCACTCGGCTCTCCGACCACCGATCCCGATCTGACCAGCACCCGGAGACAGCACCACCTTGACGGCCACAGCAGGGTTTTGGGGATTTGAACAAGGGAGGGAACACACCAAGCCACGACACCAAGGGACCGAACATATCTCGCGCGACAAACTCCAATATCACTTTTTGCGCATATCCGAATCCTCCTCCTCCATCTATACCCAGCAAATCAACCAACCCGATAACCCCCCGATCGATCTTCAAAATGGCCGCCATGACTGCTGCTGCCGCCGCCGCCCCCGCTCTGCGGCTCTTCAACCCCTCGACCTTCTTCCAGACCCTCAGGACACAGCGGTTCGGTGTCCCCGCGGCCCTCAACTTCGCCGGCCCCGCCGCCGCCATCTCCCTCCTCCCGTCGATACCGTCGCTGCTCGAGGACATCTGGGAGAGCATCCTGCGCGCAGTGCCCAAGAAGAAGACGTCGCACATGAAGAAGAGACACAGGCAGATGGCCGGCAAGGCCCTCAAGGACGTGACACATCTCAACAGGTGCCCGGCTTGCGGCAACCTCAAGAGGATGCACCACCTGTGCTCCAACTGCTTGGGAAGTATGTGATGATGGAACTGGGGATACTAGGGAGAAATGCTGACTGAACAACACCAACAACAGAGCTCAAGGGCTTCATGGACCGTGAGGGTGGTAGCAACGCCACGGCCTACTAAGCGGCGCATGTATGTTGGGAGAGAGGAAGGGAATGTATGGGATCAGGGCATGTGAAATTGCCTCGGGAAAAGATGGCACTTTGGCGGGTTGCTATATCCCTTCCATGCGTGATACACACCACCTGGGTACCATCTAGGTGTCCATGTGTGAAAACGAGACAATGTATACTATCTTGTACATATACGTACCAAAAGTGTCTGCGCCGGTATTGACGAGGGGGGTACTGCACCGGGATACTACTAACTCTGGGATTTTCGTCCATTGTAAATCAAACCAGTTAAACTCCAAACCCGGCATCAAATGGAATACCAAACAGCATGGTGTTGATTATCTCAATTATCCCATGTACAAAGTGGATTCCACATGCATATAAGTACGTACCTGGGACACGCTCTGGAGCACCCCAGCTAGCACCGCGGATGTGACGTCTGCAGCAGCAGCAGTTAACCCCACCAAATACCACTACGGAGACCACTTCCATTCTCCAAACAACAACTTCCTTTCCACAACACCTTTCTGTCGCAAACCACTTTACCATCGCCTCGTATATGGACAGGTGACAATGGTGAGAATCCACGATTCTACAGTCAACGCGCCGCTTCAACACTAACCTCTCCTTCTACCCAACAGTCGAAACAATACCTAACCCTCCACACGGTCGACCAAGGTAAAGCTTTAGTTGTCCCTCCCCTCCATCACGAACCTCGTCTCCGTTCGCGACGACAACCCTCCCTCATGTCGCGCCACAAACTAACACGTACTATCAACAGCCCACCCAACAGAAATCTTCTCCCTAGCACCAACCCCCACAACCCTCATCTCCGCCTCGGGCTCCTCCCACCTCCTCATCCACAGCACCACCACCTCGCCGACCTTTCCTCTCGTCCAGACCTTATCCAACGCCCACCGCCTCGGGTGCCACCATGTCACCACCGCTCGCGGTCTCGGTTCGCCCGGCAACACCTTCGTGAGCGTCGGTTTCGGCGGCGAGACCAAAGTCTGGCGTTGCGACCCCGAACAATCAGAATCAGACAAGTGGTCTCTCTACTGGACGCTCCCCACGCCCGCAAACAAGAAAGAAAAGGGCGATGTCTGGGCTGTGGCGCTGAGTGCGGACGAGGGGTATCTAGCGGCTACTACTAGCGACGGGAGGATTCATGTGTGGGATTTGGAAGCCCAACAAAAGGTGCAGACGTATGAGACGGGGGCGAGCGCAGGTGGTGGTGGTGGTGGACAAGAAAGTAACGGCGGGGTAGTAGGGTCGGGAAGTTTTGCCATGGCGGTGGATTTGTCCAGGGACGGCAAGTTCACGGCCAGTGGACATGAGAATGGCGGGGTTTACGTGTTTAATAATGATGCGGGGAGGATGGTTTATTCGCTTTCTGGTGAGTCGGGTCTTACTTCTTCTTTCTTCTTTCCCCCGTCTCTGGGGGGTCACACAATGAAGTGGTAACTGACAGAAAGACAACAACAACAACAAACAGGTCTAGCAAAACCCATCCGCGCCGTCGCCTTCTCCCCCGGCTGCAAGCGCCTCGCCGCCGCCGGGAACGCCGGCATCATCGCCATCTACGACATGCAGCACGGCGAGCACGTCGCCAACCTGTCCGCCACGGGCGCTCGGCCCGCGTGGATCACCTCGATCGACTGGAACGACACGGGCGAGTACCTGCTGAGCGGCTCTCTGGACGGCAAAGTCCGGGTGTGGGATGTGGCGAGGGGAGTCTGCGTCGCGACGCACAGCGAGACCGAGAGCGCCCTCTGGTGCGTCAGGTGGTTGCCAAAGTCGGAAAAGGCGCTGGCTCCCGGAATGGGCAAAGGGGAGATGTTTGTGGCGGCGGGGGCGAATAGGAGTTTGACGTTTTATCGGGAGGCTACTGGGTCATAGACACACAGAAAGATTTGTCAACATTGGACGCGAGGTGGGTTTGCCGAGGAAGAATTTAGGCCTACTACGTGCCAAGAGAGACAGGAGTCTACGGTCAAAAGTTAATTATGCTGCTGCGCATAGATAGAGCTTTAGAACAAAGGGACTTGGCAACACAGCTGAATATGCTGTGTTTCGAATGCCATCTCATCTATCAAAAAAGTTCATTCATGAACAGCAAAGTCGGGCATGGTATTGACTCCGGCCGAACGAACGCCTGCACAGAGTCAGCCGCGGCCCCTGGCATGTAGGTCTATGTCGTAGTCTAACCGTTACGACCCGTGGGCCTCCAGGACGACCCAGCGATTGTCACTAGATATGCCAGTGAAGTTCAGTCAGGTCTCCTGACCACGTCTCCGAAACCCATGCCCTTGTTCTTTTTTTTTTCTTGTTTACAAGACATGGTAATGTCTATGCTGAAAGATGTGGCAAGGAGAAGCAAAAAAAGCAATTTATATCCTCGCTCATCCCAAAGCCCCCAACGGCCATCGATACAGGAAATCCTAAATTACCTTATTAGTTCCGTCGCATCGATCCTATCCTCAACATCACGGGGCAGGCCACGAGAGACTGAGGTCAAACTTCATAACATGCCCTATTTTGGGCATCCGTCCGTACCGCGACTGAGACGAGAGCTCCTTCTCATCAACATTGGCTGCCCACAACTCCTCCAAAGGCTCCAAACACTTTGAAAACTCCTTTTGCACCCGCTCTCGATCTTCCAAGTCGTCTAGAGCGTTCCCGTAGGGAAAGAGCCTCTTCTCTTCCAGACGCCGAGAACCACCACTGTTGATGTCTCGAAGAAGCTGTACCATGGGGGCAATATCTCGAACCTCCACAAATGTTTCCGTACCCCATTCGGTGGCCCTGCTTTTTGGGAAGTCTTCACCAGGCGCTCGATCCGCAAAGACTTCCCATTTCCGGGCTACGTATTTATCTATCATATAGGCTTCCTGGTTCGGGAGGGGACTCTTAATCAAGATCTGGTAATCTTTGGCCTTCTTGAGGAGCTCAACCACTGCATTTTGGTTGAGGCCATCTTGATCTGTTTGCTGATTTGCTCTTGGTCTCCACGAAACCCTATTCTCTCTATGACAGAGAAGGATCAAACGCTCATCCTCCCCAAGAGGCACTTCAGTATCTCCATCGTAAGACTGTAAGTCTAAGATGGAGATTGTCGTTATACGTGCGGTGTATCTGGACAGCCATCGAAAACGCTCTCCCCTTCCTTGATTTAGGTCCGCGCGTCTGGCCTTGCTGTATGCGGCGTCGTACTTGTGCAACGCAAAGGCCCGCGATTCCTGACATAGATGAGCCAGGGGTAGCGGGGGCCGGCTGCTCAGCACGATAGGCGCATGAGTGACATGGGTGAAGCGTCCATCATCTCTTCTTGTATACCAGCCTCCGAACATGCCCTCAGACCGGTTCGCGTCGATACGAGCTCGTGCCTCGGATTCCGTGTCGTAAACGGATGTTATCACGTTGCCTTGGAAGATGTCGTCTTCGGGGCCGAGGACCTCGCTCCAGATCATGTCGCGGAGCTCGCGAGGAAGGGACCAGAAAGTGACAGGGTCTTTTCTGGTCGTCGCTAGCTGAGTGACACGGGAAAGAAGACTACCATCGCTGATATGGGTCGTTGGAACCGCTGCGGTCCGCTGCTGGTCAACCTTGAGAGCTATGGAGTTGAGCTGATTCGTAATCTTGTTCGCATCGTCAAGCGACTCGTGTTCGTTTCGGTCGTGATCCTCGGTCATTGTGTTGAGGGTATCAATTCTCCTGTCCCCGGAGCCAAGCTGTAGCCTGTCAAGTTACCGTGGCAAGTTAGCGGGCTTCTGGAAAGCAGATTTCAGCTGAGGAAATTCTGACATGCAGCAGAAGAGGAAGATGCCTCTGAGGACGGGCAGAAGGGCAGTAATGACGGGGTCGGCTGGCGAAAAAGCCAACAAGCGTGGGAGCCGAAGGATATTTCAAGTGGTGCTTGCAATAGGAAAAGCGGCACCAGCCAAAGCTGAACAAACGAGAAGAGAGAAGACAGGTGCTCGAAATGGGTTACGTCGGGTAGGTGGAAAGATGCTGCTTGACTGGATGAAAACGTGAGCTGTGAGAGAAAATATTGGAACACTCAAAAAATGGCCGATCAACAAAGGTTATTCTGAAAAGGGCTGAGCAGGTGCGGAAGATGCACGAGTTGCACCTTCCCAAATAGAAAATGAATCACGAAAGAGGGATTCAAGTAGTTTCTAGGTACCCAACGCCCAAAGAAGGAAACCGCCATGCAGCTTCCCGCGAAGCGAAGTGCCAATCAAATCACGCAATGCCGTGCCAGGACATCATTTGGGCAAGTAGCTGCCACTCACAGGAAAGCTGCGAACAGATTAACGTATTAAAGGTTCAGGGGATGAGTGCTGCTTGAAGATAAGAGGATTGTCTCGCCTATCAGTCTTGCAAACTACACTTCTACAAGAACGAAATACTTACCACATCGCATCGTCTCTCGGGCGTCTCGTCTCCAGCATCCAGTCTCCACTACCAAAATCCCCCAAATAATCCATCCAACCGCAAACCAACAACCCTTCGCCTATCAACTTCCAAACAAACAAAAACAAACCAAAGCCAGCCCCCTTCCCCCTCCCCACTAGTAAATCCGATTCCCATACTGATCAACCCTCACATACTGATAATCACTAACCAGCTCCAGGGCATGCCTCCTCCCCTCCGCCGCCATCTGAGCATACGCCCTACTTCCCGCCAACGCATCCTGGCATAACTCCATATGCTTCGCCTGTCCGATATCCACCGCAGTCTGGATCTCCTTCGGACACGTAGCAGGGAACATGTCCCTCGGGATCGGACCCAACTTCCTCCACCATCCTTCCATGCCCATGCCCATGCCCATGCCCATCCCACTGGCACCTCCGTTGGAACCACCACCATAGTACCTCAGCGCAGCATTCAACCCCTCAAACCCCCTATCCGGCTCACCCGCCGTCTCAATAGCCATGTACTTGATGAAGCCCTGTTCAGTCAGGAAGGGTGTCTGGCCGACGCCGAGGACGCGCATCCCCTCGGGTATTTCTTGGGCTTGGACGGCCATTAGGTTGGTGAGCCAGGAGGGGATGAAGGGCCTTGCTTGGACTTGTTGAGGTCGTTGAGAGTGGGGAGCGCGGGGACGTGGGATGGGGATGTGGTGGATGCCAAAGGCTTGGAGGATCAGACGGAATTCCCAGTCGGCTTTGTCGAAGGGGGTTAGGGCGGCGAGGGGGTTGGGCAGGCCGGGGACGGAGATGCTGCTTGACCAAGGGGTTTTGTTGAGTTTCCCTGCGAGGTGTTAGTTTTGGGTTTTGAGGAAGCTCGAAAATCATGCCCCTGATAAAGGGAAAAAAGTATGAGAGATAGGGATGACACTCGTCGATTTTGGGTTCACGACACACGATGAGATATCGTTTAATGTCCCAGCTCGTTGGAAGACCCCCGTTGTGGGGGAAATGGCAAAGAAAATGGTGCAAATGGACTTTCAAGGAGACAAGAGCGAAGGTCAGAAGCAGTCCTGCTGGCCATGACCGCTCTTCGCTCGCAAGACGCCTTGCCACTTTTTGACTTGGCACAACTGGCACCACTTGGCGCCCACGGGAATCATATTTACCCAAATCCCTCTCCCTGACCTTCTTTTTTTTTTTTTTTTTTTTTTTTTTTTCGTTGGATTTATTCTCCCCTCTTTTCTCCTTTTCCCGCCTCTCCTTTCTCCGCCTTGGCCTTCATTTCTCTGTCTTCCACCTTTTCCCCCTCTTTCTTGACCGCATGTATATTCCTTCCATCTTTTCCTTCCCCAATTTTCCTTCCTCCCCTCCGCTCGCTCCAACTTCCCATCATTCACCGAAAAGACGACACACAAAAAAAAAAAAAAAAAAGGAAAAAGAAAAAAAGAAGATGAACAAAAACTGGGAAATATAGATAGACCCACAAGTATTATGCTCAACCGCAAACCCCTGCACATCCAAAAACTCGGAGCACTTCTCCGGGCTCAACAGTTTCTGCCCATTCACCGCCGCACCACCACCCATCTCATGGGTCCCAGTACCTCTACCATTACCCGGCCTCATCTCGGGCGTCTGCTGGGCGACCAGCACCTCAAAAAAGGACTTGATTAGGGCTATGAAAATAAAATTGGGCGTGCCGTCGGGTTGGAAGAGGGGGGTCCATTTGTCGTAGGGGATGGGGGATGAGGATGAGCCTGAAGAAGGGGGTGGTGGAGGGTTGGAAGCCGAGTATGGGGATGAGGTGGAAGGAGCAGGGCCAGATGGAGGAGGAGGAAAAGAGGGGGGCGGAGGGAAGGTTTGTTGCTGCTGCTGTTGCTGGGCTTGAGGTCGGGGCTGAGGCCGCGACTGCGACGATGGTTGAGCTTGAGCTTGAGCTTGAGATGAAGGCTGTCCTGAGGTTTGGGCCTGCGGTTGCGGTTGCGGTTGATATGATGGTGTAAACTGCGCTTGGAATGCCTCAATGTTCGGTGGCGTATACTGAGCCTGTGCTTTTTTCTGCGCCTCAGCCTGTGCTGCCTTGACTTGCTCTTCAGCCTGTTTTCTGAAAGCTTCAAAGTCCGGGGGTTTGTGTTGTGCTGGTGCTCGAGCTTGAGCTTGTGCCTGAGCTGCCTTAACCTGCGCCTCGGCCTGTTTTCGGAATGTCAAAAAATCCGGTGGTGTATATTTATATTGAGGTTGTGCTTGAGATTGAGCTGCTTTGACTTGCGCTTCAGCCAGTGGTGACTCGGACGACTGCGATGAGGATGAAGCCGGCGTGGCCGGTGAGGCTTGAGGGCGAGGCTCCGGCTCTCGCTGCGGGACCGGTCGACGAGTCACCCGTGGCGGCAGAGGTGGGCTTTGGCCGGAACTCTCCCGAGACGGCGCCACATAGCTGTACGGTCTTGGTTGCCGCTCAAGGTGTACCGGTGGCTGCTCCTCGTTTGTTGGCCGCCTTGGAGGCAAGGGTGGAGGAGGCGCCTCGTTGGACGGAGATGATGGCCACGGTCCTGATCCAGGGCTGGAGAGCGGGCTGCTCACCCATCCTGGAGGACGGGGTGGGATAGGTGGTGGTGTGTCGTTGTTCATTGTCGTTTGCTGGTGACTCGACTAATCACAAAGGATACTCGGCAGCAGAGAATGTCTGGAAACCAGGATGGAGATAGCAAAGCTGGTGTGGTGGTGATGCTCGGGACTACGAGGCTCTGTTATCTTGCCTGGTCTCCTCCTTTCAAACCTCACAGAACTTTACATACGAAGGTGCCTGACGCGGGGCGGAATAAGGCCAGGGCCAGGCAGCCGAGGCTGAACGAATTCCACGATAGCATCCCACGCACTTGATTGGGCTCAACCGCGGGTAGGATTTGTATGGATGGGTTGATGTCTGGTCAGCGGACAAGTCCTGACAGTGTTTTCTGCTGCAAGCCATGATGAACTACCCCGGATTTGGAGTTGTGCAGTGATTTATTGAAGGGGCACAGCTCGCTTCGTTTTGAGACGGGTTGGGGTAATGGTAAGGTATGCAGACTGAACTTTTTCGTCCTATGCTTTTCCCCTTGGCTTCCAACACCTCTTCATTCCGTCCTGTCGCCGTCTCAGACCTTCCGAGATCAACCCCCTTCAGCACAGCTTCTGCACCATCCTCGCCATCATCCATCACCACCATTGCTCACACTCTCGCAGACCAATAGTAAGAGAATAAACTCAACCATGTCCAATCCGTCTTAGCATCACCTTTACTGCCATGACTTTTTTTCGAAATCGCTCCCCGAGTCAGAGAGGCAGCGAGAGAAAGTGCAGCGTAACGAGGAAGATTGGGCAGGCGAAGCGTGATGAGTGATTCAGGATGCAAGACGGGCTGACTCACTGGCCAATACTATTGATGCCAAGAGCGTTGCCTAGACTCGTGATGGATGCCGGTGTTCCTTTCCTTTTCTCATCTCTGTGCTTGCTTCTTTGCTTCGATTACGGTCTTGCACTCCTGCAGTCTTTTCTACCGCTTCCACTCATTTCCTCCTGACCATGATGTCGCTTGGACAAATGACGACGAACGGGACCTCCTCCAGTGAGCGAGCAAGCGAACCGGATCCAGAAGGGGCAACGCGTCAACATGTCTGGGGAATTGGCCACTTGGGGTGGCTTGGGTTAGGGGACGTCGTCGTCGTCGTCGTCACTTTGGTCACTTTTTCTTGCTTTTACGAGCGTGTCGTCGTAGTCCAAAGTTACTAGCTTTCTTTCTAGCTTCATTTTCACTTGGGTGTATTCGCATGTTTCAGTTCCATGTTTGCGAATGTTTCGAGTCGATTGATGAAATAAATACAAACTTGTAAGAATGCGAATTAAACGAAATAATAGAGAAACGACACACCATGACCTTTTCGCCATCGTGAATGAATCTGGTTGTGATCCAACAGACGGGAGGAAAGAACGCTCACCTACCTTACCTACCTTAGGACCTTGGCAATCACCCAGGCCACCAGTTCCAGGTTCGAATCTTACACCCCGCTATCACACATAGGCTCGCCTGGCTCCTTCCAACAATCGTGGATCCCGTCCCTCCTTCTCTGCTGTTCTTTCCTCCGAGGATGAATTCGTCGACCCAGCTCCGCGGAGACAGGCAAAACGGGCTTGTTCGTTTTCCCGTCTCCAAATTTAGGAGGCTTGGCTTGGCTAGTTGGGGGGGTCAGGTTCCTGTGAATGTACTGGGAAAGGCATGTGCAAATCCCCGTGATTGTTCTCGTGTTGAGACTTGTCGACTTGGTTGAGTGTGTATGCCCAATCTCGACCACGGACCCTGACCAACGTCCGAACGCATCTCCAAGTTTTTCAGAGATCAATCAGGGGAGATGCAAACTTTTATCGACGCCATCGGTTCTTTCGCGGTGCCGTAGCCCGATAGGTTTATGGCTACTACAGATGCTTCTCTCTCGCTACCTAGGTACCTTAGGTAGACGACCCGACACCCAACAAAGGTTAGCGCACAAGTGCCCTGGAAGCCTGCGAGCAGCCCCAACCCAAAGAGGATCACTGTCAATCAGTGGACCACAGCGCTAAATCTTGCAGTCGGGATGCAGTGCTCCGGTGGGATGGTGCACTGGACGACTGCACGACCTAAACCCCATCTTGCATGCAGCTACCTTTTTTTAGGAATCCACTGTCAACGACACTGCAGTCTTTCACCCATTTCAATTGCTCACTTCTCCAGCTGTTCATAAGGCCGTCACATGTTTAATATCGTATCCTCACGATCCAGTATAGGGTAGCACCCAACCAGCTTGCCATGTTACGTACTAATCATTACCTATGATAACAGCACAATGAACGGGACGGCGGGCTGCCCATTTCTGTCTCACGCGGACGCGTTTCCATGTTGTCAGAAACCAAATCGTTCGATATATCAAACCAAGCGACTTGGCAATTTTTGGGGGCTACCATCTTGAGATAATTTGTAATGGCTGCTGAGGGTGACTGGAGGGGCCGCTGGAGGTGAAACTCCGGGATGAATACCAACAGATACTAAGTAACACTTCAAAAAACGAACCCGACGGCCCTCCCTTTTCAGGCCTTGGGAATTGTCTCATAGCAGGATTAAAACCTCCGTCCTTCTTTTAGAGGTGTCTAGCCCATATTGGCTTGGGAAGAATAAGTTTAGTCCGGCCTGGGTCAACAACCTAACCCAGCTTGGAACCACGTGGTGGGTAATGGCGCCAACACTTCCGAGATCGAACAACTCCACCCACCCCCCCCAGACAAGAGGGGAAGAAACTTGCTTTTCCTTGTTTGGACGTTAGTCACAAGAGAGGAAACCTTGACACAGACAGCGTGAGATTTCGATACGATTACCTAGATCTTCAGTCGTATGGGATATGGGGTATGGGGTTTAGAGGATAGATGAAACGCCGACGGAAAGCCGAGAGAGATCAGCAAGTTGCAGTTTCTGCCGAGTGAACCGATGGGAAGGCTGGAAGGGGAAGTGGTGAAAAGATACTTTGGGTATACTTACACGAACCTCCCCTTGGTGTTGAAAGAAAGGAAATGGCTGGGAAACAATAAAAGATGGAGAGAATAAATGATACTACTAGCTCCAAGCTTCAGCATCCCGACCTCTAGGCTCACAATGATCTCTTTCTTCAGTCTTCAACATAACATATCATATCTGATCAAAAATCCCGGAAATATCCAATGTAGTAACCCAACCCAACCCATGTCCATTCATATGACCGACAGACTCTTTCTCTCGCCGGTCTCCCAAAAAGAACTACTGACAAAAGTAAGTAAACCGGCGTGTTCCTTATCATAGTAGTATACCATGTCTCATCTCCATAAAACCGCGTTCGCTAGGAACCGCTCACTAAAAGTAATAGATAGCGTTGTCCCGAGTTTGGACTTATGTGTGTGATATGCATGTATTGCACATGATCACCGTGATGGGCGAGCTGATAATCTTTATTTTACCTACTCAGCGCCATAATAATGAGTCTTGTTCACGTCTTCTTCAAGCGATACCGGGGACGTGGATTGGAGATACCGCTTCCACTCACTCGATCGGTTTTTTGCTCAGCAGGTATAGCGCCGGGTATAAAACCGAGGTGGCTTTCGACCATTCAATATGCTAGTGAGCTGATGTGGGCCGCAAAGGTTTGTCGGGAACGAGTCAGTGACAGGATTGGTTTGAGTAAAACCAAATCGAATGAGTTGGAAGCGGTAACAAGTCTTCAAACCTAGGTACCTACCGGCTGATCTTCAGCCATGAGGGTTGATCATTAGGAGATTAAGGTATCTACCTTAGGTACCTACCTTACCAGGCAGGTAGAGTGAAACTTACAATGGCGACCCAGATGCTTCTCGTGTGTCACACCAAACCAATGATGCAGATTACCTAGCGAGTCATTCATTCATGGAGGCAGCCTCTTGACTCCCGCTTCACTCGACTGGTGTCGGCCAAGGCTTATGCGAGACGAGGCGTGGTGATAGCAGCCTTGCACTCAACCAGTTGGCGTCGACCTTTGAAGACTCAGGCAGGATCACCTCAACTTATCAGACCATACAGACCAAGCCTTTGTATTAAGGACTCTCTCTCCGGGGTAAGGGAGGTGTGGCATACCTCCATACGGGCACCGGTTAGCGAATGGCGAACTTCCCTTTTCCCCAGGCAACCAACCAGCCAGCCTTTTGTGCTCAGCTTCGGCTTAGTCGACTGCAAGAGCAATTGGCTAATTGACGATAACAGCCTTCCATGACATGGATCTCCCACCGACCAGGAAGCTTGGTCTACCTCTAGTTCTAGACGCGAGATAGGAGATAGGAGATAGGAGATAGAAGACAGGAGGACTTGGATGAAACAGTCTCAGACTTTCTGGGGGCGTGTGGCACACCCAAGCTTGGAGGGACGGAGATAAACCTCCATGGCAAAGAAAGCTCGGAGAGCCAAGTCGTTTGTCTGTCTGTCTGGTGATCCGAGTAAGATAGGTAGGCAAGTACGATGAAAAATTCGGTCTGTGGCCAGTCAGATCTATGGTAAGGCAGGTTTAAGCCGATCAAGTGAACAACCACCCAGTCCAGCCCAGCCAGCTGCTCAACACCCTTGGCCGCCTCCCTCCACCGGACCAAGGCCTCACCCGAACTTCCAGTCGTTAAGGCTGGTTGAAGCGTGCTTCAACTATGCAGAGGTGGATGACTTTCACAGTCTGGGGTGTCACATCAGGGACCCACATCCACCGAAGCGGAGTTGAAGGACGGTTCGTCTATAGCCGGCCATCTGTGCAATAGTTATCTGCGCTCTCATTGGTCAACTCGGTGCACGGCCCTACAACTGGTCAGGGCGTCTTGCCAAGCCCTCTCTTGATTGGTTAACTCGCTGACAGTGTTTTTGACAGTCTGCGCTAGAACGCACTGGGTCCTGCCTTTTTTAAATGAAATGTATAGCCCCCGTCTGCCAACGGCTGGCAGACCAGACTGGCAAACCTCTGGCACCCGCACTCGACTGGCACCAGCACTGACCACTGGCACCACGCACTGACCACTGGCACCACGCACTGGCCAACCGTTCGTTACATTCCACCCCGCCATTCAACCTCGACCTTTCACCTCACCACCATCATCATCATCATCATCGCGATTCTATCTGAACACCAACCTCACCGCCAGTTATCACCGCCAGAAGCAGTCGCGACGAGATCAAACACGCAACCAGCTGTCAAAATCAGCCGGCAAGTCAGCCCGCGACGGGTATAAGAATCTCGCCTCCCCCCGTCTCCCTCACTTTCAAACTCTCCCCTCTACTCTTCCTTTCAAGTATCTGATCTCGCCTATCTCTCAGATTGAAATTAGTTTGGTTCTTCCCTCCTCTCGCATCATCTCCCGACTCCCGTTGCTAACATATTGTCTCCAAGTAGTACGACGGACTTCCTTTTTCGTTCTGGAGGTTTCTTTCTGGGGGTTCTTTGCATTTCTTTCCTTTCGTCATCATCATGGATGTACCTACCAGATATTGCAAGATATGTCATCAAAACAAACCCGTCCCAGAATTTGC
>MU859219.1:66585-82223 GCA_033297205.1 Pseudoneurospora amorphoporcata | reverse complement strand
ACGGTGGCGAGGCTGAGAACGCAATGGCCAAGCCCTGTTATTCTAACATATTCTGTGGAGACTAAGTTCCCCAGTGACCAGCCTACTATACTACTGAGTAGTACAGGGCAGTTACAAGGCACAGTACTAGCCACACGTTAACAATTATATTATATTTTTTATTTGTAGTCCTATCCTATAGAAATTAAAAAAGTATAATCTAATTATTATTATGGTACAGGTATAGGTTTGACTATGCTACTATATAGGCCTTCTGGAGCGGACCTTCCTCTTCTAGAGCGGACTTTTCTAGAAGGATACCGTTTACGAACCTGACCGCTTCACCGTTTACGGTTTAGACTGCTATACTATTAAAGGTGTTGTTGCAAACGATAGAAGGACGTAGGTACAAGGGAGGTCTTAGTGCTAAGGTGGGATCTAGCCTCTTTAGGGTAGTTTGCCTATATGTAAATAGATGCGAGTAAAGAGATTAGAGGAGAATAACTAGCAAGTGGGTCCTAGAGTCGCTTGTCTGATTAAGGTATTTAAGTTTAGGTTTAACTGTATGTATCTAGTTTTCTCTCTTTTCCTTCTTACCTAAAATCTTCTGTTATTAATAGATTCTTAGCTTTGCTTTCAACTTCTCCATCCGTGCCCTTGCAATTATAATAAATACAATTAAAGCGGAATTTACTAATTTAATACTTATAACGAAGGCTTTTAATTAGGTAGAAGTGATGTTTAACAATTTTAATATAGATTTGAGCTTTTAGAAAGTTAATAAGATTTTATATACAGATAATAATAATACGAAAGATTGTGTGCTAAATTCTTACGTACCAGTTAAAAACTGTTATATTGATATATAGTACATGTGACGGCGCGAGGCCTTTGCACGTTCAAAGACAGAGCAAGGCATACGTTGAATTGAAGATATTGAATTCAAGAAGCAGAAGAAGCCTAACTAGGAAGGTATGATGATCTGGGACGAGTTTTATACCTAGAACTAGAGATGGATCTACGAGTGCAAGTCTAAGTGGATCCATGCCTATATGTACTCCAATGTGCACCTTGACGGCTATGTTGTCACAGTACAAATAGTTGATTTAGGAAGTAGATAGAAGAATGTTTACGATTGAGTATTTATTAAGTAAGGAGATGCTTGCAAATAGATTTACGAAGGTTCTTAAACTAGATAAGTATATAAGATTTATTAAATTAATAGGTATAGTTTAGAAGAAGGTTCTTTAGGCGTAAATACTATTAAAACTATTACTATATAAATAGTATAGATAGTATAGAGGGAGTTTTTTAGTAGTCTTCTAGTCTATGGGGGTATGTTAGTAGGTCCTAGGGTATAGGCTATTTGTTCGTCTGCTCTATTCGTGCCCTACCTACTATTTCTAGCCCTCTAGATTTCCCGCACTCTCCTCTTTCTTTTAAATAGCATTATCTATTATCTTTTATATCAATCACATTATCCATCTATTCATAATCACACAACATCACTTAGTCCTGATTTGGTTAGACTTTTGTTAAATTAAAGAAAACTGCTCGAAAGGATGTACAACTCGGTACATAAATATTAGGTCAGCAAAGGGTTATTAAATTCAACCAAGCGCGGGTAAACGGCGGGAGTAAAGCGCACGAGCCACATCCAACCACCAGGTCGGTTGGGTGACGATAGGTTGTAACTCGTGGTGGGGCGCGCCGCGACGCGTCTCCCAATTGATAACTGTACAGTACGTAGTAAGTAGCACCTGCCTCGAACGACATGTCGCAACAAATCGGAATGCTCAACGGCATGAGAATGCTCTTGCGATAAGAAAATCGATTGATTTTTCCATGCATCAATCCGTCCTCCCGAGTTGTCAAAATGTCTTCTGTCCAAGAAAATCACAACTCAAACGACACCAGTGCGCATCTCGGTGATGATCATCATCATCATGTCGGCGACAAAGACAATCTCGGCGCTCTTCTGGATGACATCGAGGCAGGTACGCACTTCTCTTTTTACTCGTAGGCATCAGATTCACTAATTCTCCTCCAGCCTCCAAAGTGCCGTCCAAACGCCGGCCAACCAGCATCAAACCCACCATCGAAAACTTAACCTCGGTGCTCTACGATAGGGGTGCGTTGCCCCATGAGCTCGCCCGTCTGGTGGACTTGGTCACTCTCACCAACCACCTCGACCAGGCATCCAAGGGAGCCATCATCAAAAATCTGTATCCAGTGGGCAAGCTGAATACCGACTCCGCCCTAAAAGTGGTTGGTGCTTTGGGCCATGGCCAGCTCAAGCCTTCTTTTCCAATCCAGAGTCTCCTTCTCAGGTGGCTGATCATGGTCTACCCCTTGCTCCAAGACACCAGCATATTATCCCAGACCTATGGTGTCCTTTTCAACCTCCTCGACACTGCCGCCATCAGGCCACAGTTATGCCATGTCTTGGCTCTCATCACACGACGAAAACACGTCAAGCCTTTCAGGATACAGACCATCCTGGCCTTGTCCAGGCAGACGGGGAACGACCCGAACTTGACGGGCCTCCTCCGAGTCTTCAAAAACTACTATCCGGAAATCATTGTCGGCGATGCTGCCAAGGGTCGGGCAGCTACCTTCAAACACCCTGATCCGCAATGGCGAGCGAGATTGGATGAGATCCAGCAGCAACAAACCGAAGCTATCCAAGATGGCACAGTCAGGAATGGCTTCGCTGTCAAGTCTGCGTTTGGGCGCCAACAGAGGGGGGCAAGGGGCTTCTTTATTCCGGCTGTGCATACCCTCCATGCTCAAGAAGTGAGTGTCGTCTTCCCTCTCGCTATCACCACTACATGTAGACAAACTGACTAATCAACTTGCAGAACTCTGTTACTCTAGAAGAAATCAACAGTCCAAAATCCCTGGCTGATAATTTGGAAAAGATCGAGCTTCCGACACAGCTGGTGGCCGTCTTGGCAGACCCCCTTCTCCAGAAACTCATGCTCCTACGGCCAGATGCCGAAGGTTTATCGCGTGTATACAACTGGGTAACAGCCTGCCTAGACGATGTTCGGAGTGGGGATGCCGACCCAAGTCTTCTACTTGACATGGTGGACATCATTCACGACTATGTTGTCAGCACAAAGGTCCGTATCAGTGAGCATTGTCAAGTATTAGCTTTGACTAACGCTGAAAGCAGACACTACCACCTCTGCTCGAAAACTTCTTCAGGGAGTTTTTCCAAATCTGGAACGGCAAAGACAAAAGGGAAATAGTCATAGAGACTTTAAGTTTCCTTCCACTGACGGACTTCAAAGGTGAATCTCAACTCTTTTATCCATTCAAGCCTTAGACAACCAGACTAACCCACCATGCACCACAGACCTCTCCCAAACCCTCCTCCAACCCTTCGAATCCGTTCTACTCGACAACACCCCCGAATCCCAACTATCCCTCCTAACCTTCTACACCTCCCTCCTCCGACAGTGGACCCTCACCATGCTCTCCTCCGAGTCAACTACCCTCTCCTCCTCTGCGGCCCCTCAATCTATCCCAGCCCTCATCGCCCACGTCAACACCCTCTCCCTAACCCTCACTCAAACCTCGCCCACGGTTCCCACCCACCTCCTGATTCTCGACTTCTACACCCTCGTCTCCACCCGCATCTTCTCCTCCCCTTCTTTACTCAAACACATCCCCATTACCATCCCCCCTTCCTTGCTCATCTACACCCTCCACTTCTCTCACTCGCTCGAAGTCGTCTCCCGTCTATGCGGCATTCTAGCCACCTACAAGCGCGCATGGGAATCCGTCATGGTTTCCACTTCCCCGTCTGCTCGACCCTTATTTGCGGAAGAGAGACAGCAAATCACTACCTTCAATGCCTTCCTGATGGACCTGTGCAACGTCCTCTGGCGAGGCCGGGCGTTCGCCGTCAGCGACGCCAACGCCAAGGGATGTCTCGTGCCCCGAGCGTTGGAGGCGGCACTGAGGGGATACCTCAAGAAGGTAGTGCCCGACGGGGAGTTGGTGTTGGGTTCAGTGTTTGGACTGAGTCACAGTCCGGTGTTGTGTCTGCAGAGTATTTCTTTCTTGAGGGAGTTGGAGGACCGCGAGTTGGAGGGGGAGATGAATATTAGTGACCGCGGATTGAGGGCGCGACATGCGGGGCCGGTTACGCAGCAGAGTCTGGTAGCGCTAGCAGGGAAGGGTGGGTTGGAGATTAGTTGGCAGGAGTATAGGGCTGGGGTGTTGAGGTATTTGGACGAGAGGGGGTTTAAGGGGGTGCCAGAGTTGATGTACAATACGATGAAGAACTTGATGAAGGGGAGGCAGTGAAAGGGTTGATTGTTATTGGTGGAACATGTACCTCTTGGGAAAGGTGGTGGAAGAGAAGGGAAGGAGTCTGCAGCGTGGTTGGGTCGGTTTACTTTGTGTTGGGGATATCCAAATTTGTTCGTGTCTCATGTCTCGTTCTAATAACTCCATCTTGCTAGCCCGAACCTCATTCGCTCCCGTGGAAGTCATCACCGTCTTACGCTGGGTAAGCAGCGCCATCACCCCTAGGATCACTGCCCGCCGACCACACCCCCGTCCCATCAACATCCTTCGTCCACCGAATAATCTGTCCCCTCCCAAACAACGCCCGTCCCATCCCCTTCACCACCTCGACCTTATGTCCCAACTTCCTCAACCCCTCCACCGTCTCCTCCGGCATCCCCTCCTCCGCATACACCGTCGCATCATACACGTCCCCCTCATCCGGCATCCCTGCACCGATACACACTCTCGGCGCATCCAACGCCTGCTGCGGGTTCAACCCGCACAGCACCTGCCCAAGCAGCGTCTGCACGTGTCCCTGCGGCTGCATGAACCCGCCCATAACGCCAAAGACCGAGTGCAGACTGCTATCCTGCAAATTCGTGACCAGACCCGGAATGATGGTGTGGTAAGGCCTCTTCCTGGGTGCCAGCGCATTCGGGTGCTTCGCGTCCAGAGAAAAGTTGGCGCCGCGGTTCTGCAGCGTGAAGCCGCAACCGGCGGGGATGATGCAGGTGCCGAAGCCGCCGTAGTTGGAGTTGATAAACGAAATAGCGTTGCCTTGCGAGTCGGAGCAGGCGAAGTAGACGGTATCGGAGGAAGTGAGGGCGGGAGAGGCGTACGGATCGCCCGGTTGCAGGATGGTGGTGTTGGCGGAGGAGGGGGAGAAGAGCTTGGCGCGCTCGGCGAGGTAGGGGGCTGAGATGAGCTCGGAGGTTGGGACGCCAGGAGCGACGTTTGGGTCGGTGACGAACCAGGAGGCGTCGGCGAAGGAGATGCGGAGGGCTTCGACGATGGCGTGCAGGTAAGGAGCCGTGTTGTGGTCGGAAGGACCGAAGGCTGGGATGGTGCCTTGCTTGATGAGGTGCTTGAGGATGCCGAGGGCCATCAGGGCGACGATACCCTGGCCGTTGGGAGGGTGTTCCCAGAGCTCGACGCCGTCGGTCCCGGAGGTGCCGTGGGGATTGGGGAATTTCAGGTAGATGGGCTCGACGGGCTCGCTGCCGGTTTCGAGATGGTGTTGAAGGTCGGCAAGCTCGAGATGGCCGCCGAGGGCGTTCACGACTTTTACGAGTTCCTCGGCAATGCGGCCGCTGTAGAAGCCCTTCTTGCCTTCTGCGGCCAGGGTGCGGAAGGTCTTGGCCAGGTTGGGAAGCTTGATGATTTCGCCGGCCTTGGGGGCGCGGACTCCACCAGGAGCAGAAGAATCGGTCTTGAGCATCTCAGCGAAGTTAGGAGACGCATCGCGGATATCCTTCTCCTGTCTTCCCCACTGTTCAACCTGTCAGAGCGGGCACAATAAAGTAGGGCTTGATACTCTTAATTAAAGAACTTACGAAATGAGCTGTCATCTCCGAAACAGGAAATCCCTTCTCACCAAGCTCGATTGCCGGTGCGAGAATCTGCTCCATGGTCAACTTGCCACTGCCGAACCTCTCAACGGTATCGACCCAGCCAGCGGCAGCACCAGGCACCGTCACGGCGTGGACGCTGTTCATGGGAATCTTTCCCACGGTGCCCTCCGGAACCTCCAGGCTCTTCCGGACGTTCTCAAGCGTACACTTGCCACCCGCACGTCCGGAGCCGTTCAGGGCCGAGACCTTGCCGGTCGAGGCATCATAGTAAAGACAGAACATGTCACCGCCAATGCCGGTCGAGCAAGGCTCTGTCATGTTCATGCCGGCGGCTGGAGGTTTGAGACGTGATTAGTTAGTAAGGCAGCACTTCATGTTGAGTTCATAGTGTAGACGGTTTGAAGCGTACCAACGGCGACGGCGGCATCCTGGCGTACGGGTTAGTAGCTGTTCGGCATCGGTCTAATGGCGAAGGGGCAACAAATCTCACAGCAGCATTTCCTCCAGCATTGAGGATATCGATACCGCACTTGGCGGCAAGCGGTTGTGTGCAAGCTACAATTCCCTTGGTGCTGTGAACCACACTCCTTCGGCTTGGCCATTTCATGAACTCGGCCGATGGAGGTTGGTAGACAGAGGAGGTTAGAAGAGGCATCGTGGACTATGTCGGATCGCAGTGGAGTGAGGAGGAGCACAGTTGGGGCAGGAAACGAAGAAGAACGGAAGAGGAGGAGGTGGGAAGAGTAACTCCATTTATTGCTCTATCGCATCTTGCTTGGGAAACGTGCTACCAGATCGGATACTGATAAACGGAATCACGGTATGGCGATCTGGTTGTCATTGGTAATCCATACTATTGGACGGCCTTTACCAAAAAGAAAGGCTCGCCTCCGAGATTTGACCCCTCCTTCCTCAGGGAGCATCGTTTAATGCGTTATGACACACAAGATGAGGGGGTGTTTTGTTTGCTTCCGTGTGGTGGCACGGCTCGAGTAAGATAATGCGCACGTACAAAATTCATGACTGTGCTATTTCCGGGTGCTTGACTCATAGTCGGTGGTTTCCATCACCAAAGAGAATCCTTGTTTTTGAGCTGCCTGTTCCTCGCCGAACTCTGAAAGACGTTCGCATGGGCAGACTTTGAAGTCAAGCATTTACCAACCCGCGAACGCCAACTATTGCCGAGGCATCAAACTTGACAGCCCCCGATGTCGGGTATTTCTGCAATCAGCGACCATCCGTTGGTTGATCCTGTTCGTTTGTAATCTTCGAAAATCGAACCTCGCCATCGTCCATATGAGGTGGAACCAAGACGCCGAGCTCCGAGCGGCAGTGATTCCGGGGTTGCGGACATGCTGCCGTGATTGTTCTCGGGTCGGACCGGACCGGACCGGACCGGAGGATAAGTTCGAACAGGCGGGGGCGGGGTCGGAGATGTCGATTGAGGTGGGGTAGGTTCAGTTTGCTCTCTAGCGGCAACAGGGGCAGGGGTGCTCTTCGTCACTTATATATCTACAATTCTGCCAACATCTCGACTGTTTTAAAAGACCAGCGGCGGCGTCTTCGAGATAATGCAACGAATTTCTCCCGTGGCTCGTAGAAGAGACGGATCTATCATCGCGGCATAGGTCAGAAAGGTCAGGTCCGGCAGTACTCGGAGGATGAGGTTGTGCTGATCGCCAGTCAACATCAACAACAGAGACAGGGTTCACGAGCTATCACTGATAGGAATCAAGCAACTTGGAGTGCCTCCCTTACGCTTTTGTCATTCGATCCTACTTCTGGAATGACATGACGGCGTATCGGAAGCTTCCGTTGGAATAGCCTCTCCTCATCGCACGGAAGGCTTGCAAGAAGGCGATGCCGTCTCTGCCTTGGCTGAAGGCAAATGCCCACAAAGAAGGGTTTTGTACCAGCGACCAAGAAATGTCCCTGCAATTTGTGTTAGAATCATCATGTATGTTCATGGATCAGATTCGAGGTTTGAACTGACCATGTCTTGCTGACATCCTTGCTAATATCCTTGGGCTCATGGAAGACCTTGAGTCCAGCATCTGTAGCAAACTTGACATAGTCGGGCTGAGTGCACAGAAGCGGGAGCAGCATGCCGTCTGTTCAAACTAAGGTTAGTCGTCTTTGGACCGATACCGATGTCCTTCTGGGGTAACTAATAACCTTCAATTGGCTTGATATCGTTATCAAACTGGGTTTGGTCAAGACCTTCGCCCTTGAACCAGTCGGCAAGAACCAGCTTTCCGCCCTGCTTGAGGACCTTGAAGGCGTTCTGGAAGAAAAGAGCCTTGTTGGGAAAGTGGCTCAAAGCTTCGCTGATCCATACAGCATCGAAGGTACCGGCGTCTGAAGCAAAATACTCACCCATCTTCTCCGCGTCAAGCTCAATGAATCTGACCTTGCCCTTTCCGAGCGCGATGAAGCCATCGGCATCCGGGGTGACGGTCTTGTCGTCGCCCTGAATCTGCTTGGCGGCCTCGGTCTTGGTTAACCTGGTCGCCATCTCAACTTGCTTGGTAGAGATGGTGATGCCGGTTACGGTACATCCCAACTCAGAGGCGAGGAAGCGCGAGGTGCCGCCAATGCCGCAGCCAGTATCGAGAACACGAGCGCCCTCTGAGACCTTGGAGATTTCGAGAAGCAGGCGGATTAGGTTGACCTGAGCTACTTCCTTGGTGTCCTTGGCCTTGGCCTCATCTGTGGCCCAGTAGCCGTGATGAATATGCTCGCCCCTGTGAAGTTGTTAGCTCTCTGTTGCTGTTGTGTCTTGAGTGTTGTTTGAGGGGCTTGGTGAGAGCTATTCGAGCTCTGACAACCAAACCACGTCAAGAATTCACCGAGGAAGACCTTGAGAACACACCATAGGTTCAGATAATAGTCGCTCGCCAGGTCATAATGAAGCTTGATGCGATCTTTCAGAGCCTGCATGGTCGAGTGGGCAAGGCCCATTGGGGTATCATATTGTTTGGCAAGCTCAGTAACCTCATCTTGTCCAGTTTGTGTTGTCTGGTTTGTGGCGGCGGCGGCCATTGTGATGGATTGGTTGGGTTGGAATATTAAGAATTAAAGAAGTGACAGAAAGGAAGTGATAGGGGGGTTCGGGCAAAAAAGATCTTGACCGAGACAACCTAAGTTCAACTGTTGTTGTTTTGTTTGTCGTTGAGATACGGGAGCTGGTGGATTCTGGGGAGTTGTGAGCAGGGGGTGAAAGCGGGACGCAGTGCGGCCACTACGCTACCAGCCAAGGACTGGGAACTCGGGCCTGTCGTGCCTGGTTTCAATCCAGTCTGCAGCTCGTCATTGCCTCGGACGCTGAAACTCTTTTTGGATTTCACACACATGCAGTGATCTCGGTGCCTTCCATATCGGATCAGACGATGTGGAGTGATCGAAAACATGATCTTATTCTTGTTGACCACCTTCTAAGGATCGGGAAAGAGCCTTTCCCTTCGCATTGGTGAAACGGCATGGAAGCTACCAACTGAGGGGTTGCACGATTGTCAGTACAACCAACTTAAAAGAAAGAACCCACGTCCGGAGCACGCGAGACAACTGACATATTCTGTTACGTCAAAGACATGTAAAAATGAGCTGGGTAGGTGCAAGCAGACACATGAAATAAAAACAAAACAGAAGAGAGGAAAAGGCAGTAGTGGTGGGACATTATCTTGGTGTACATAATGTTCTAGTCAGCCTAAGTCATTTAATAATGTTCCAATGGCTGGATGGCCGAGCGGTCTAAGGCGCTAGACTCAAGAACCAAGTTCTTCTTCATAATATGGTGAGGTGCATTCTAGTATCGCAAGATGCGTGGGTTCGAATCCCACTCCAGTCAATTCTTTTCCTTTTTTTTTTTTCTTTCGTCGACATCCTGAATATCGTGAAAAACTACGTTCATGAACCCAGCTTTTTGCTTTTATACCATCCCTCGGTAGTCCAGTCCGTGTATGCTGTTTAGAATAGGTCGATAATTTAGAAGTGAAAGGTGCATACCCGTCATGACACTGGCGAGAAGTTGAAGTTGCACAACTACAAAATACTACGAAGGAGCAGCGACTAAGTACTTCGCGTTGGGAAATCATGATGGACATTGGCATTTTCAAGAGAAATGATGATTTCAGTCCCACCTGAAATTCGGATTTGAGGACCTTGGAAGGCATGGAGGTTGATCGAGATGTTCTTGATTTGTTAGATCCTGCCTCTATGGCATCCAGCAACAAGTACATGTCCGAATGTTGGCTCTCCTCCCGAACTCTTGGACAACGTCTCCCGCCCAGATTCAAGTGCTTCTATCGTCAAGATCTCGGACTGCGTGTTTTCCAAGTCGGAGAATATGATCCAGAATCTTCGAATCCCATAATTGATGTGGCAGAGAGAGCCTAGGTTAGTGGCATATTGATATTGAACTCCAAGTGGGATATCTCCCAAACTCCAATTTCCGAGTAGCTGAGCATTTACAGGTCTTGCGCGAAGGAGTCTACTAGCCTCCGAAGAAGCCCATTCATGGGGAGCTAATAGTCGTAGTTGAGAATCTTCACTACTTACGGCCAGGTTTCTCTGCTATCGTCCCTCTCCGGACTGCGCTTCTAGACAAAAGAAGCTTCTCTCGCCTCACTCCGTTCACATTTTCTCTGAGTCTCTCAGCTGTCAACCAATCGGGGTGGTATTCAGGACTTGGGAGCAAACACACCGTCTCTTCCATCCCATTCTGATTGAAGTTTTCCGTTTTCTCAACCTTCGGACGCTCGTAGGGAGTCCACAAACCTTGAAAGCAAACAAGAAGTCTCTTTTATCCCATTCTGGCTCAGATAACTCCGAGTCTTCTCCCATTTTCGTCGAGAATTATACAGCCTGTCGCCATAAAGCGACCAGTTCTTTAGAGTTCCGCCTGTAAGTAAGTCCTCATCAGCCTCTTCTCTCTATATACTTACAACAACGTAATCCTTCCTCCGACAGATCACTCAACCCCACAGCAACAAGTACATCCCCAATTCCCGGTATCACGCCCCATCTGAGACTATTCTGACTTCAACATGAAAAAAGACATCGCCGTCACCTCCCATCTCTACGAGCACCATGTCCTGACCCCTAACCGTCCCCAAGGGGCGGTTATCAAAGCCGCGCGAAACTCGAAGCCCCAGATCTCAAGCAAAGGAGCCGCCGAGAACTTGACCACATTACGGCAATCAGCCAAGGATTCAGCGAACCGCCACCCAAGCCAACTGACAGCCGAGCAACTGGACATCGTCCAAGCCCCCAAAGGCGATCTCTTCGTTGTCGTAGGTGAACTGCTGTATTCTCCCGACAGCAGCGACGGAGCGCCGAAGTCGAACACATGCACCCCGGACAACAGCGACGGTGAACAACAAGAAGAAGAGGGCCCGAGCGTGTGGGCGTCTCATCTCGTTTGCATCAAAGCCCGCAGTGGGAGGTGTAATCTGCTTGCCCTCGTCTCGAAGGAGGAGGGAACGTCATGGTATTTTCTAAGCCTTCCCCAGAGCATGAATGATTGGGTGGCCTATTACCAAGAGTTCACCGGCTGCCCCGACGAGCTGCAAGACAGCCAGCATAAGAGAAGGCGAGCAGCGTGGAAGCACAGGATAACTGCTTTCTGTGCTCTGTTTCTGGGCAGTGACAACCGTCAAGTTGGAGACAAGACTTCGGCCGTCCGATCGGGTGAGGAGGTTTCAGTGCCGAAGACGTCGGCGGAGGTTGGCCAGAACACTTCCAACGTCGAGCCCGCTGAGCATGCGAGGGTTTTCCAATTGACAAGCGCCTGCTCTACCCGGCTGATCCAAACGAGGGACTTGAGGAATACGAAGTTGAGGAGATCACGGAAACATGCCAGGTTAGTTGTTTTCTGCTCTGACCATAATATTCCTTTT
Organism: Pseudoneurospora amorphoporcata; assembly: GCA_033297205.1. NCBI lineage: Eukaryota > Fungi > Ascomycota > Sordariomycetes > Sordariales > Sordariaceae > Pseudoneurospora > Pseudoneurospora amorphoporcata. Next base: position 70,474 of record MU859219.1, on the reverse strand, counting down.
CTCCTTCAATGGGTCCCCCAGATACAATTCTGGACCCTTTTATGCCTTAACAAGACACATGGCTGAGATTAGTATACCGTTCACCCAGACAATATGGAAGCTTCAGACGGGGCAGCTTACTAAGAAGCATATCCGCGAAATCAGCCGGTGTGTTGTAGAAGGTTTTTTGGTAGACAAGCCCGCACTGCCACCGTTCAAGCACCAGGCTTTCATCCTTAACTGTTCGATTTTGGCCAGGAATGCGGCCAAACGCAAGATGGCTGTGGTGTGGGACAACATCGTCGAGGACGCTTTCGACGTGGCTTGGAATACCACGTGCCCCCATCCGTCCGGTCGTGAAGCTTGGAGCTCGGAGGTAATTGTCATCGATGATTGAAAAATCACATTCTCGAGCTTGCTTGTTATTCGGATTGCCGATTGCTGGAGGATCCAAGGTCAGCGGTTTTCGGGATAGAGATAGGAAAGACAAATGCATTGTAGATAGCCGACCATCGGACTCGTGCAAGGTCCATGACTGGCGTTTAGGTGGTTGGAGACGGCGAATTTATGAGAGTATATCTTTGGTCCTACTTATAGTAGACATATCGCCCCATATGAAACTTCTGGAGCACTCTTGGCACCTGGAGAGTGTAAGGAAAGCAGGAGATCGACTTAGCATGAGGATATTAGGGGTTTAGTGCTATATGAATACTGAACCTTATCTTCATGCGATGTTTTGCTTCGGCTTGTCTTTTGTGAAGAATGATTCCCTTACAATGAAACTATAGTCCGGTGCTGCTTTGTTGTTAGCTTGGTCCTGACTTAAGTTGGAAACGCCTGGAAACTTAACAGATCGTCACGAGCGGATGATCTCTCAAGGACGTTCTGTAGAGCATTGGCATCAAAAGCTGGGATTGCCGTCTGACGGCGCAACGCTGTGCCATTTGCAAAGCTCCCGAGCGACAGAATGCTGGACAGGCCGTATAAAGTGACCAGAACACATTTTCTGTGACGGCCACCACTCGTTCTCCGCTGCAATATCCTGCTATTAAGCCGCCATATTTCGTCACGCATTGTGTCGTTCCCAGTTGAGTTGTCTCCAAACAAAGCGCCATTGATTTCCCATAAGTATTAAAACTTGTCTCCGCATATGACCCGCCGCCAATTCGCCATCAAATGAATTATACAATCGCCTCTCAAGGGTACCCGACATCCCGTCCCAGGCGTGGTGGTGGAAATTATAAGCAGGCGTCTCGTCGACCTCGTGGCAAACCACCTGCATATAGGATATCTTTTTCGTCCTTCTTCATCTCTTCCGTCTCCATGACCACCGATTATCCTCGTTCGACGGCCCGGTGTCGTTTGTGCTTTTGTGACCCAGCCCTTCAAGAAAGATCTCCCTAGTTGTGATGGTTGGATCTCCGTCGTCCGTCCATGTGTCGTGAAACAGCATTCATGGGGTATCTTGTCCCTTCGATTCTTTCGATGCAACAACTCCGTCCGCGTTTCTGCTCTATCTTTGTCGAAAATCGTGGATTGCTTTACGCGCCGCCAACGAGGACCTGGTTGAGGGGAATGTGGACTTGAAGGATGTTAGCTTATGCTAGGTTGGGGAGTTCGGAAGGTGGGAGAGGGGCGTACTGAGCTTGACGAGGTAGCCGACAGCACCCATGACTGTGACAATGTTAGCTGGTGGTCCGACAACAGGGACGGCGATAGGGAACAGGGAGCTACTTACTCAAGAAACCAACACCAACAGCCTGGGAGATCTTGATGAACTCGCGGCGATCAGCTGTAGAGAGAACCACAGTTAGTATCGATGTTGTCGAGTAGCTCAATGGCTGGCCAGAGTGGAGGATCGCATACGCTTCTGGGACTTGTTGATGAACTGGATGCCGTCCTTGAGGAACTCGCGGGGCACGTCGAGGATCTCTTGCACTTGGTCCGCCATCGTGAATTATTGTATTGGGTATTTGTGTAAAAGGAAGGCGAAATCGCGTTTGTAAGAAGAGAAATGAAGTCGTCGTGGGGGGAAGAAGGTCGAAGTTGTGGTGGATTAAAGAGTGGTGAACGTCAAGTCGCGTTCGTAAATTTGGAATCGGGGAAGCTGTCACCTTCCAGTCGCCTCACCAAATGCCACATCGCCTCAATCCATTGGCGTTCGGCTGCGTTGGTCGAGAGCTGAGGTGGCTCGTGCTTTAGGTAAAGGGGGCTGCATTCCTCATCGGGTTTGGTGCTTTCTATTCCCCACACGGCTCCCCGGTACCTATTATAGGCACCAGAAAGGAACCTGTTCCTTAGGTTGTCTCAACCGACATGCTCTCCATCATCTCGAGTCTTTCCTTCATACACCCAGCAAGATTCATGTCGCGGCTCTTCTTCTTTCTTCCGATTTCGGGATGAAACAGTCTCAATTTGGCATTACAGACCGACTGATGGTTCAAAATTGGCAAAGATGATGCTCAATGGCGATGTAAGCTCGTCAGGCTTCTCCGTTCGCGCCTGGTCAATGAAAGCAACGAGCAGTTCGATGGAGTGATTGCAAAGCTTTGGCTAATACATAGAAACAGGACCGACTCAAGTAATTCAAAATGCCAAGCTAAATAACGAAACATTCTACTGACCATGGAAATCGAATCAAGGGTATCGCCAACCACTTCCCCGTCGACTTATGCCCCTCGTGTCCTCCACGCTATGCTCATAAATCCTCATATCCAAAACCCTCATCACCACATTCCTCCCTTAGAGGTAGACCGACTCGACGCACTTGACCCGCCCCACGAGCTTAGCCACCTCATTGATCTTAACGCAGCCCTCAGGTAAACGGCCGAGGTTGACGCCCTGGCAGACACCGCCGTCCTTGCTCTTCTCCGAGTATCCGTACCAGCCCTTCTGTTTGCCGTCGACCGAGTAGCCGTTGGTTAGGTATACCGAGTTGGTGGTGTCGTCCATGGTGACGTCGTAGAGGAGGAACGAGTTGTGGCCGTAGTTCCAGTCCTTGCTGTTTGGTTGGGAAAGCGGACGATGTTAGCCTTCTGGTCTCGGTCTGGTTTGCTGCTCTAGGGGTTGTAGGTAGGAGAATTGGTTGGGTTGGGTTATATTACCAGTCGGTATCCTTGTACTCGTTTGCCTTGGGACGGGTGAGGAGACCGGCGGCAGAGGTGAAGGGGGCAGCAGCCGCGATGACGAGGAGAGTGGCAATGGAGAACTGCATTATTGCTGTTGGGGTATTTCCTTGCTGATGAGAGATGTGGTTTTGAAATAGTTATTGCGGAGGGGGCTATTAGTCAAGCTTTAAATGATATTGTTGGTGTTGTTGATGGTGATGAAGAATGAGACTGTTAACTAACACAGGGCGCCGTGGGTTATATAGACTTCCCGTCGATTGTCAAGACGAGCCTCCTGGTGTTGTGGCCTTCGATTATCTCACGTCACTTACTAGGTTCTAGGAGCTCGGAAACACTCAACTCAGAAACCAAAAAGGAGGTCAAGACAAGATCGACAGTATCCCCATCCGCCGTACCCTGCCAAGAAGCTCCATCGATTCTTACAACTGTATCATTCGAGCAACCATGTGTTACTATCTGACTGCCTTATGGAAAGGGCTGAGTGTAGGGTTGAACTTCGTGTCTATTCTTGTGGTTGAACGACGATCAGTGGAAACAGATGCGGATTCATATTCCTTCGACCTCCTGGTTCATCAAGACTAGAGCGAGGTTTCCTTCTGCCTAAGCTGCTCGGCTAGCAGGTTTTTTTTTTTTTTCTTTTGTTTTTTTTTTTTTTTTTTTGGTTTTTTTTTTTGGTGGGGGGGGGGGGGGGGGGGGGGGGTAAAATGGGGTTTTTTATTTGATGCCATTGGGTTTGTTTGCAAAATGATGACACATGTAAAAAAAAAACCACATTAATAACC